>JBBFKN010000179.1:0-99602 GCA_039654755.1 Calcarius lapponicus
AAGGAAAGGAAAGGAAAGGAAAGGAAAGGAAAGGAAAGGAAAGGAAAGGAAAGGAAAGGAAAGGAAAGGAAAGGAAAGGAAAGGAAAGGAAAGGAAAGGAAAGGAAAGGAAAGGAAAGGAAAGGAAAGGAAAGGAAAGGAAAGGAAAGGAAAGGAAAGGAAAGGAAAGGAAAGGAAAGGAAAGGAAAGCTGCTCCCACTCACTCTTGTTGCGCAGGGACACCGACTGCAGGGCTGAGCTGTTCTTCAGCAGCGCCGCCTTCTGCTGCTGCGGGGGAGAGGAAGCGTCACTGTCCTCGTCACTGTCCTCGCGTGTCCCCAGTGCCACCTCCCCCGTCCCCTCCTCCCCCTGGTGGCACCGCGCTCACCTTCTGCTTCACCTTGGTGCAGTTGGGCAGCGTGTCCTTGCAGCGGTTGTGGATGGTGACGTTGCAGGCTGGGGGACACCGAGAGGTGACAAAAAGGCCACGGGGACCCTCCTGGCACCCCTCCTCCCCCGGCTCCTGGCAGAGCGACGGCAGCAGATGTGGTGGGAACGAGGGTGGGTGAGGAGCGCCCGGAGCTGCAGCTGCCACGGAGCAGCTGCCCCGAGCCTGAGGGCACCAGGCCAGAGCGGGGCCAGCAGCGCCAGGGAGCCGGGATGTGCCAGGGGGGAGAAATGGAGAAACCAACTCCTGCTCCAGGCAGCGAACCCAGCAGGAGCTGGGCTCTGGGAACGGGCACTGCGGTGCCCATGCGGCAAAGCCACCCCAGAAAAGTCATCTTGGAAAAGCCACCATGGCACAGTCACCCTGGTGAGGCCACCCCAAAAATACACCCCAAAAAAGCCACCATGGTACAGTCACCCTGGTGAGGCTACCCCAAAAAAGATATCCCCAAAAAAGTCACCATGGCACAGTCGTCCTGGTGAGGCCACCCCAAAAATACATCCCAAAAAAGCCACCATGGCACAATCATTCTGGCAAGGCCACCCCAAAAAAGCCACCATGGTACAGTCACCCTGGTGAGGCTACCCCAAAAAAGATATCCCCAAAAAAGTCACCATGGCACAGTCGTCCTGGTGAGGCCACCCCAAAAATACATCCCAAAAAAGCCACCATGGCACAATCATTCTGGCAAGGCCACCCCAAAAAAGCCACCATGGCACAGTCACCCTGGTGAGGCCACCCCAAAAAAGCCATCCTGGCAAGACCACCCCAAAAAAAGCCATCCCAAAAAAGCCACCATGGCACAGTTGTCCTGGCAAGACCACCCCGAAAATACATCCCAAAAAAGTCACCGTGGCACAATCATCCTGGCAAAGCCACCCCAAAAAAGCCATCCTGGCAAAGCCACCCCAAAAAAGCCATCCCAAAAAAGCCGCCCCGGCCAAGGCACTGCGGCAAATCCAATCTGGCAAAGCCACCCCAGCAATTCCGCCCCAGCAAAGCCACCCCAAAAAAAGTCATCCCAAAAAAAGCCTCCTCAGAAAAAAAAAAAACAACCCACTGCGGCAAAGCCACCCCAGGAAAAGCCACCCTGGCAACTCCACACTGCGGCAATGCCACCCTGGCCAAGGCACCACAGAAATGTCATCCTGGCAAAGGCGCCCTGAGAAAGCTGCCCCAGAAAATCCATCCTGGCCATTCCATTCCAGGAAATCCACCCTGGCAAAGCCACTGCAGCAAAGCCACCCCGGAAATTTCATCGTGGCAAAGCCACCCTGGCATTCCTGCCCTGGCAGAGCCGACCTGCAAAAGCCACCCCATCCTATCGACCCCAGCCCTGCCACCCTGGCAGAACCATGATGGAAAAGACACCCCAGAAGGGCCATTCCCAAAAAATCCACTGCGGCAAAGCCACCCTGGCAACTGCACTCTGGAAAAGCCACTCCAGCAATGCCACCCTGGCAATGCCACCCTGGCAATGCCACCCTGGCAATTCTGCCCTGGAAAAGCCAACATGGCAAAGCCACTGTGGCAATGCCAACCCTGGCAAAGCCACCCTAACAAATCTGCCCTGGCAAAGCCACCCCAGTGATGCCACTGTGGCAAATCTGCCCTGGAAAAGCCAACCTGGCAAAGCCACCCCATCAAATCAAGCCTGGAAAAGCCACCCCAGCAATGCCACCCCAGCAATGCCACCCTGGCAAAACCACCCTGGCAAAGCCACTGCAGCAAAGCCACCCTGCCAATTCTTCCCTCGAAAAGCCACCCCAGCAATGCCACCCTGGCAATGCCACTGCAGCAAAGCCACCCCATCAAATCTACCCTGGCAAAGCCACCCCAGCAATGCCACCCTGGCAATGCCACCCTGCCAATTCTGGCCTTGAAAAGCCACCCTGGCAAAGCCACCCCAGCCATGCCACCCCACCAAATCCACCCTGCCAAAGCCACCCCAGCCATGCCACTGTGCCAACCCTGCCCCGCCACATCCCCCTGGCAAATCCCCCTTGGCACATCCCCCCTGGCAACCCCTGCCGGGCACATCCAGCTGGCATTTCCCCCCTGGCAACCCCTGCCAGGCACATCCAGCTGGCATTTCCCCCCTGGCAACCCCTGCCGGGCACATCCAGCTGGCATTTCCCTCCCTCGCCCCCCGCCATGCCCCCGGGGCACTCACTGGGGCACACCAGCGCTTCCTTGGCCGTGATGCTCTTGTTGCAGGCGAAGCACATGGTCATGCCCGACACGGAGATGGTGGTGAACAGGTGCCCGTTGGTGTAACGCGCGTCCTTCTCCTTGCCCTCCTTCATCCTCTCCTTGTCCTTGCCCTGCCCGGACAGCGGCACCGGACGCCTGACGGGGCTGCGGCACCGGGGCCGCCCCGCCGCTCCTCCCGCCGCCCTCGGGACGCGGCTCATGGCCGAGGGGAGCCGCCGGTCCCCGGTGCTGGCCGGGGGCTGCCCGGGGGATGGGGAGAGCCCCGGGGATGGGGAGAGGAGCCCCGGGGATGGGGAGAGCAGCCCCGGGGATGGGGAGAGGAGCCCCGGGGATGGGGAGAGCCCCGGGGATGGGGAGAGCAGCCCCGGGGATGGGGAGAGGAGCCCCGGGGATGGGGAGAGCCCCGGGGATGGGGAGAGGAGCCCCGGGGATGGGGAGAGGAGCCCCGGGGATGGGGATGGGGATGGGGAGAGGAGCCCGGTGCGCTCCCGTCGCTCGCCGCCGTTTCCCCTGCATCCCGTCTCCACGGAAACCGGAGCTGCCGCTGCTGCGCTCCCCCCGGTGCCAGCCCCAATGGGGACGGGCTGCGGGGGCGCCGCCGGGGGTGACGCTGCCCCTCTCGCGGTTATTTTTAGCCCATCGCCCCCTTTTTCCCCCCAAAAAGAGGGGTGGGGAGGCGGCTGAGCCCCCCATGGCGATGGTTTTGGGGAGGGGGCGTCGCTTTTGGGGTTTTTTTTCCCGTATGGAAAAGGGGAGCGAGTGGGTGTCACCCCCTGAGTGTCCCCCCCGTGCCCCCCCCCGCGGGCACAGAGCGGCCTTTGTGCCCCCCCCCGTGCCCCCCCTTGGCCGCGCCTGGCACCGACGGGTGCCACCCAACCAACCAACCGAGCAACCAACAGAGCCCCCCAGGAGCGCTCCGGGACCCCCCCAGGCCCCTCCCCAATCCCGAGGGGGGGTCCCGGGTCCGTCCCTGCTCCCCACCCCCCCCCGAGGGTGGGGGAGGGACTGAGGGACCCCCGGGGGGAGTTTGGAGTGGGGGGAGGGAGGGAGAACAGGGGGGACCCCACGGACAGGAGAGGGACCCGTGGGCACCTTGGGGACCCCGTGGGCACCTCTGGGACCCCACGGACAGGAGAGGGACCCGTGGGCACCTCTGGGACCCCTCGGGCACCTCTGGGACCCCTCAGAGCAGGAGTGAGACTCCACAGGCACCTTTGAGACCCCTTGGGCACCTCTGGGACCCCATGGGCACCTTGGGGACCCCTCGGGCACCTCTGGGACCCCACGGGCACCTTTGGGACCCCATGGGCACCTCTGGGACCCCTCGGACACCTTTGGGACCCCGTGGGCACCTCTGGGACCCCGTGGGCACCTATGGGACCCCGTGGGCACCTCTGGGACCCCTCGGATTGGGACAGGGACCCCATGGGCACCTTTGGGACCCCCCAGAGCAGGAGTGGGACCCCACAAGCACCTTGGGGACCCCTTGGGCACCTCTGGGACCCCACGGGCACCTTTGGACCCCATGGGCACCTCTGGGACCCCTCAGATTGGGACAGGGACCCCACGGGAACCTTTGGGACCCCGGGGATGAGGAGAGGGACCCCTCGGGCACCTTTGGGACCCCATGGCCACATTTGGGACCCCTCAGAGCAGGAGTGGGACCCCACAAGCACCTTGGGGACCCCTTGGGCACCTCTGGACTGGGACAGGGACCCCACAGGCACCTCTGGGACCCCGTGGGCACCTTGGGGACCCCTCGGATTGGGACAGGGACCCCGTGGGCACCTTGGGGACCCCAGATATCAGAAGAGGGACCCATGGGCACCTTTGGAACCCCTCGGGCACCTTTGAGACCCCTCGGATTGGGACAGGGACCCCATGGGCACCTCTGGGACCCCACGGGCACCCCTGGGACCCCACGGGCACCTTTGGGACCCCGTGGGCACCTTGGGGACCCCTCGAATTGGGACAGGGACCCCAGCGCGCCCCCCCTGCCGGGCCCCCCGGTGTCCCCCCGTGTCCCCAAGCCCGGGGGGGTCGCGGGGGGCGCTCACCCGCTCTGCCCTCAGGGCTCGCTCGGCCTCGCCCTGGGCCGGGAACGGGGCGCAGGAGCAGCAGCACATCCCGGACCCCCAACCCGAGCCCCCCCCGAGCCCGGCGGCGCCTCCGGCCGCGACATCCGCCCCGTGCGCGATTGTTCCCGCCCGCTTGTTTGTTTTCCTTTGATTCTTCCCTTTGCTCCGCCGGTTTTGTTTGCTTTGCTTTTCTTTTCCTCCGTTTTTTTGTTCTTTTCTTTTATATTTCCCCCCCCCCCCTTTATTTGCTTGCCTTTCTTTTTCTTTCATTTGTATTTTGCTTTTTGCTTTGCTTCCCCTTTATTCTTTTCGCCTTTTCCCCCTATTTTTCCCTTTCCGTCCCTTCACTTTCTTTCCTTTATCTTTCTGCTTTTCTTTCCTTTTCCTGCCCGGTTTTCTTTCCTTTTTTTATCATTTCTTTTTTCCACCTTCCCCCCTTTTTTACCGTTTTTTCCTTTTTTTTATCGACACATCCCCCCCTTTTTACCGCGTTTTTCTTTTTAACCGATTTTCCCCTCTTTCCTGCTTCCCCCCCCTTTTTACATCTTATTTTCCTTTCTTCTCCTCTATTCCCCCACCCCCCCCCGCTTTTTTACCTCTCTATTTTATTTTTTTTTCCCGTTTTTCTTCATTTTCTCCCCTCTTTTCCCCGCTTTTCTCCTCACCCATTTCCGCGTTTTCCTCCCCATTTCGGGCCCCCCCGGCTGCAGAAGGAAACCGAACCGCGCCAGACAAAGGCGGGAGCCGCCGCCGCCGCTTCCTGCCCGCCCCGGGACCCCCCCGAACCCGAACCCCCCAACAAAACCCTCGGCACGAAAAAAAAAAACCCAAAAAAAACCCCAAAATCACCCCGGGAGGATTTCGGGGGGTCGCGCATCCCCCTGCTGTAAATTTGGGGGGGTCTCGGAAGCCCTAAAAACCCCGGGGCCCCCCAAAACCCCCCAAAAAAGCGCCCCCCGAACCCCCAAACCTGCACGAACCGGGGTGCGGGGACACGCGGCCGCTCCGAGCGGGGAATTTTGGGGTCCCCGCGCTCCCGAGCCGGGGGCGGAGGAAGTTTCAGGGCTCTAAATAGAGCCGGGGCTTTCTGGGTTCCTGTTCCGGCCCCAAAACTCCGCGCGGAGCTCGGGGGGAGTTCCTGGGGCGCTCTCAGACCGCACCCCAAAAACCGGCTTGGGTGAAAGGGGGGGAGCCCGCACCCCAAAACCCAGCGAGGTTGGACGGAGCTGAACCCCGAAACGGCGCCGCGGAGCTGCGGGGGAGACCCTCGCGGTTTTGGGGGGAGTTCCGCTATTTTTGGGGACACCCCCCCCCCCTTTTTGGGGACATCCCCCCCTTTTTTGGGGACATCTCCCCCGTTTTTGGGGGCAGCCCCGGCGGCGAACAAAGCCACGGCCGAGGCAACAAAGACCCCGCGGGGCCGGGACGGGAAACACGGGGGGACCCCCAGATCCCCCCCCAAAATAAAACACCGCGTGACCCCCCCAGACCCCCTGAACCCCCCGATTTTCCCTCTCGGAGGTTGGAGCCCCCCGGATTTCGGGGGGATCTGGGGTGGGGGGATCCCCCTGAGAGGTTTGTGGGGGGCTCGAGGGGGTCCCCAAATGTCCCCTCCCGGCCGGGACAGGGGGGTCCCGCTGATTTTTGGGGATCGTTCCTTCCGCGGGGGGGGTCACCCCCGGCTCTGGGTGTGGCCAAAACGTCTGGGACGAAACTTTTTTTTAAACAAAAAAAAAACCCAAAAAAAACCAACAAAAAAAGAAATCACCGTTCTCCCCCCCCCCCCCCCCGAGGCGGCGCAGGGAGCAACAACCACTTCCCCCTTCCACAAAACCCCCCCAAAAAACCGCCCCTGAGCCCCCCCAAACCCCTTTCCGGGCTGGGGGCACCCCCAAACCTCCCCCCCCATCCGCATCCAACTCAGAGCATCCAAGAGCGCTCGGGGCGGGGGGGGATCCCCCAAAAAAATCTCAGTTTTGGGGTAAACTGAGGTGCGGGGGGGGCACAGAGCATCGCCCCCCCCCCGAAAAGGGCCCAGCCCGAGCGCACAAAGCCCCGGGGCCCCCCCGAGCCCCCCCCGCCGCCGCCGCCCGGGTTTCGCCACGCCGGCATTGCCACATGCCCGGTGCCCCCCCCCGCACCCCCGGTCACGGGAGCCGTGCCTCAGTTTCCCCATCCCCGAACCCCCTCCGGCCGGGCTTTGTGTCTGATTCCTCTCAATTTGGGGTGCGGGACCGGGGGGGGTCCCTAAAATTTCTCCCCCCGCCCGGCAGGAGGGAGGGGGGGGGCGACTTCCTCATCCTCATCCTCGCGTCACCCGAGGCTGGGGCGGAAAGGAGGATGAGGAAGAGCCGGGGCCGAGTTTGGGGCGGCGGAGAAGTTGGGGAGGAGGGGGGGGGGACGGGACACACACGGGGGTCCCCGGAAATGCGGGGGGGGGTCCCTGTTGCAGCCGGCGCCCCCCGATGCACAATGGGGAGCAGCTGGGGGGGGGTCTCGCCCCCTCCCCCCCCTCCACCCCCCCCTTCCATCGGGACCCCCGGGGCGCGGAACCCCCCCCACACACCCCGAGCATCACCCCGTGCCCCCCAAAACCCCAAAATCCTCCCCAAAAAACCCCAAAAGTCCCCGCGGCCGCCTGGGGCAGGGCAGAGCGCCCCAAGTTTGGGTGAAGGATGGGGAGACCCCTCCCTCCCCCCCAAACAGGAGCAGGGAAGGAGGAGCCCCCCCGCACCCCAAAATGGGCCGGAAAAGCGGGGGGGACCCCGCTCGGGGGGGGCTGCGCCGCCGGGCCCCACCTTGGCGCGATCGCTCCTGACCCGCGACAGCGACTCGATCCGGGACATAATCCAGGGAGCGCTCCCGGCTCCCTCCCGGTGCCTCCCGGCTCCTTCCCGGTCCCTCCCGGTGCTCCCGGTCCCTGCCCGGTCCCCGCCGGTCGGTCCCGCCCTCCCGGGGGCGGGTGGCGCCGCCCCCCGGCCTCGTGCTGCCCGCGGGGCCTTTGTTCGCGCGGGGACCCCGCGGTCCGGCCGGGATCCAGCCGGGATTCCCGGGATCGGCGGCCCGGAGCTCCCCCGGCACCGGCACCGGCACCGCGCCCTCCCCCGGGATCGGCTCCCGAGGGAGCGGAGCCGGGAGCCGGCCCAGCCCCGGGCACGGAACCGCAGCGTCCGGAGGGATCTGAATCCAACATCCCGGGGATCTGAATCCAACATCCCGGGGGATCTGAATCCAACATCCCCAGGGATCTGAATCCAACATCCCGGGGATCTGAATCCAACATCCCCAGGGATCTGAATCCAACATCCCGGGGATCTGAATCCAACATCCCGGGGATCTGAATCCAACATCCCGGGGGATCTGAATCCAACATCCCGGGGGATCTGAATCCAACATCCCCAGGGATCTGAATCCAACATCCCGGGGATCTGAATCCAACATCCCGGGGGATCTGAATCCAACATCCCCAGGGATCTGAATCCAACATCCCGGGGACCTGAATCCGACATCCCGGGGGATCTGAATCCAACATCCCCAGGGATCTGAATCCAACATCCCGGGGATCTGAATCCAACATCCCGGGGGATCTGAATCCAACATCCCGGGGGACCTGAATCCAACATCCCGGGGATCTGAATCCAACATCCCGGGGGATCTGAATTCCTGCATCCCGGGGACCTGAATCCAACATCCCGGGGATCTGAATCCAACATCCCGGGGATCTGAATCCAACATCCCGGGGGATCTGAATCCAACATCCCGGGGGATCTGAATCCAACATCCCCAGGGATCTGAATCCAACATCCCGGGGATCTGAATCCAACATCCCGGGGGATCTGAATCCAACATCCCGGGGGACCTGAATCCAACATCCCGGGGGATCTGAATCCCAACATCCCCAGGGACCTGAATCCAATATCCCGGGGGACCTGAATCCAACATCCCGGGGATCTGAATCCAACATCCCGGGGGATTTGTAACCAAACATCCCGGGGATCTGAATCCAACATCCCGGGGGATCTGAATCCCAACATCCCCAGGGACCTGAATCCAACATCCCGGGGGATCTGAATCCAACATCCCGGGGATCTGAATCCAACATCCCGGGGACCTGAATCCAACATCCCGGGGATCTGAATCCAACATCCCGGGGGATCTGAATTCCTGCATCCCAAGGGATTTGTAATCAAGCATCCCGACGGATTTGTAACCAAACATGCTGAGGGATCTGAATCTGAAATCCAAAAGGATCTGGATCCAACATCCCGAGGGATTTGCAGCTGAACATCCCAAGGGATCCGAATCTGAAATCCCGAGGGATTTGTAACCAAACATCCCGAGGGATCTGAATCCAACGTCCCCAGGGATCTGTGTCCCTGCATCCCGAGGGATTTGGAATCAAGCATCCTGAGGGATCCGAATCCGACATCCCAAAGGATCTGAACTCCTGTATCCCGAGGAATCCGTGCCCAGCATCCCAAGGGATCCGAATTCTGGCATCCCAAAGGATTTGTAATTCAGCATCCCGAGGGATCTGAATCCAAAATCCCGAGGGATCTGAATCCAAAACCCCGAGGGATCTCTAATCCAGCATCCCGAGGGATCAGCCCCTGCAGCCACCCCAGATCACACCCAGGACCCTTTGGGACCCGTCCCCAGGCTCATCCTGGATCACCAACCAGCTTCCTTTGGGATCAGACCCCGGAACCCCCCGGCCCATCCCCGGCATCCCTGGGGATCAATCCCCGGAGTCCCCCCGGGATCAGACCCCGGGATCCCCCCGGCCCATCCCCGGCATTCCCCGGGGTCGCCCCTCGGAGCCCCCCCTGCTCCGGCCCCCGCAGCCCGGATGCGGCCCCGGGTCCAGCCCTTCCTCTCCGTCTCCGTGCCTCAGTTTCCCCCTCGCGCACTCCCTGGAAAGCCCCGAGCTTTGGGAACACCCCCTTCCCAGGAATCCCCAAGAGGAAGCAGCGAATCCCGTGGAATTCCAGCCCTGCGCGCCCCAAAGCTCCGGTTTTGGGGTGGCACAAATCCCAGCCCCGCTCTCCTCCGTTTTTGGGGCTCTTATTCTCCCAGCTGCAGCAAATCCAGGCTGGGCCTTGCCCGGGAGAGCCCCTCCACGGGCGCTGCTGCTTCTCTGGGCATGGAAAGTTGGGATAAAAGTGCTATTTTGGGGAAAATGTCGCTTTTTTCCCCATAAAACAGCGGCTTGGGAGAGGCCCTGGCAGCGGGAGCCGGGCTGGCGTCACCCGCTTGAACATTAACTCTGCCGAGATAAGCCAGGATTTATGGGATCAATCCGAGATAACGCTCCCGATCCCAGCTGTGGCTTTTTGGGGATCCCAAAGTCCCCAAGTGTCACCCGGGGAGCCGCAGGACAAAGGCGCCCGCCGCAGTTCTGGGGTACGAAGGGGTTAAATGTCACTTTATCCCTCATTTCCCGGCCTGGTGGCACCGAGGGGACACCGAGGGGACACCGAGGGGACGCGGGCGGGAGCGCCACCGGCAGGGCTGGGATTAATGAACAACCAGGAAAACCCAGCGGTGCCACCGAGAGGTGTCGGCACTGCCGGCTGCCTCAGTTTCCCTGGGGAGAAACAGCGGCTGTGGAGCGGGAACGGCGCCAAAGATCCCCGGGGAGAGGGGCGGGATGCACCAGCGGGAGGGTGGGAAGGGGGAAAAATCCCTGGGATCCGGGAAAACATCCGGGAAAACATCCCTGAGCTACAGGAAAACACCCCTGGGATCCAGGAAAGTATCTCTGGGGTCCAGGAAAATATCTCTGGGATTCATGAAAACATCCCTGGGATGCAGGAAAACATCCCTGAGCTACAGGAAAACACCCCTGGGATCCAGGAAAATATCCTTGAGATCAAGGAAAACATCCCTGGGATTCAGGAAAAATCCCTGGGATGCAGGAAAATGTTCTTTGGATCGAGGAAAATATCCCTGGGATTCATGAAAACATCCTTGGGATTCAGGAAAATATCCCTGAGATACAGGAAAATCTCCCTGGGATTCAAAACATCCCTGGGATCCAGGAAAACATCCTTGGGATTCAGGAAGCATCCAGGAAAACATCCCGTAGGTAGAGGAAAGTATCCCTGAAATGCAGGAAAATATTCCTGGGATTCAGGAAAACATCCCTGAGGTACAGGACAAAAAATCCCTGAGATCCATGAAAACATCCCTGGGATCCAGGAAAATATTCCTGGGATGAATGAAAACATCTCTGGGATCCATGAAAACATCCCTGGGATCCAGAAAAATATTCCTGGGATTCAGGAAAACATCCCAGAAATCCAGGAAAGCATCCAGAAAAATATTCCTGGGATTCAAAACACCCCTGGGATCCAGAAAAGCGTCGCTGGGATCCATGAAAACATTCCTGGGATCCAGGAAAACATCTCTGGGATTCAGGAAAACATCCCTGGGATTCAGGAAAACATCCCTGGGATCCATGAAAACATCCCTGGGATCCAGGAAATCATCCCACGTGCCGAGGCCAGGATGGGAGCAGATCCCTGGAAGTTCCTGGGCCTCACTCCTGACTCATTCCCGGCTCCTTCCCGGCTCCTTCCCGGGCCTGCCGAGGCCGGATTTTAATTAAACTGCGGATTTTAATTAAGTCCTGGTCACCAAAGCGGAATCAACCCCTCGGGAGGGGAGGGACGGGCTCAGAGCGCCCCTCGCACCCACATTCCCCATCCTCAGATCCTCGTTTCCTCCCGGGTACACCGGGACCGGGACTTCTCCTCGTCCCAAAACACCCAAACCACCGGAGGAATCCCTCGGATGCTCCGGGAGGACCGAGGGGAGGGAAATGGGGGGGTCCGGTCACAGGAGACCCCCGGAGTCACCCCAGCACCGACCCCTCACTAGAACCTCCCATTGGGAATCTTAGAACCGGATCTGGGGGTTCGGGGGTGGCTCCCCTCTCTGGATTATTAATTTTTTTCCCTAAATACCGTTTTGGGAAGAATATTTCTTCCGTGTCCCGCTGTCCCAGCCGGGACCGACCCCCAGCCCAGCTCACCCCGACCTCCAGGCGCCTTTCCCGGACAAAATCCCGACCCAAAACCCAAACAATCCAAATAACCCCCCGAGGGAGGCCGGGCTCCAGCCCCGCCGCGCTGCCGGGATGGGGCCGGAGCCGCTGCCCCGGGCGGTTCCGGATCCCGCGGCTGCTCCGGGCGGGGTTTGGCGCGGGGGGGGACGCGGGGCCCCCCCAGATGGGAACAGCTGGCGGCTGATCCGGCGGGAAGGGCGGGAGGAGGAGCGGGAGAGGAGGAGGAGGAGGTCGGGGATTAACGGCTCCGCATGGCGGCGAATCGGGGCCGCCCGGGGGGGGCGAGCGGGGTTGGACCCCCCCAAACCCGGGGACAAAGCCAGGCCCGGTGCGGGGCCCCCCCGTGCCTCAGTTTCCCCCCCTGAGGAGGGATTTGAGGGGAGAGGGACCCCTCAAAGTCACCAAAGCGCCTCAGGAAGGGGCGGGAGAGGGGAAACTGAGGCACGGGAGGGGAAGGAGCAGCAGGAAACATTCCCGAGGGAGGGATGGCGGCGGGAATGAGCGCTCGGGATCCCTTCCCCGAGCACATCGCGCCTTTTCCTTTCTTTTAGACCCCGAAACCCGGCAAACGGCGAGCGACGGAGCCGGGCGGGACACGGGAAACTGAGGCACGGCAGAGCATCCTTGAACCCATCCCGGTATCCCGTTATCCCGTTATCCCGTTTTCCCGTTTTCCCGTTATTCCCTTTCCCCGTTGTTCCGTTGTCCCGCCGCGCCCGCCGAGCCGATCCCGCCCCGTTGCCGTTTCCCCCCCGGTACCTTTGTCTTGCCGGTCATCCTGCGGATGAAGCTGAGGGTCCTGTCCAGGGGGGTCCCTTCCCGGCCCGGGGGGGTCCCCGCCTCCCCCGCCAGCCGCTCGCGGCTCCCGGTGCTGCGGGAGGAGGAGGATCCCGCCGGACGATGCCGCCGGACAATCCCGCTCTGTCCCCGCCGGCCGCGGGGAGGAGCGAGCGTGTCCCCTCCCCGCTGCCGGCCGGGCCCACACGGAGCCCCCCCGGTCCCCTCCCAGCCCCCCCTGACCCCTCCGTGCCCTCCCGGGGGTCCCCCGCGTCTCTGCCCCCCGGTTTGGGCAGCGGGGAGGGGACCCTGGTTCCTTGGGGACATCCTGGGAGGGGACAAAGAGCTCTTGGAGGGGACAAATCAGCCCCGGGGAGGGACAAAAGCCACGCTTGGGAGGGGACAAATTCCCTTTGGAGGGGACAAATTCCCCTTGGAGGGGACAAATCCCCATTTGGGGGGGACAAATCCCATTTGGGGGGGACAAATCTCCATTGGAGGGGACAAATCCCCTTTGGAGGGGACAACAATCCCCACTGGGGGGACCAATTCCCCCTAAAGGAGACCAATCCTCATTGAAGGGGGACAAATTCCCTTTGGAGGGGACAAATTCCCATTTTAGGGGGGACAAATTCCCATTTTGGGGGGGACAAAAATCCCCATTGGGGGGACCAATTCCCCCTAAAGGAGACCAATCCTCATTGAAGGGGGACAAATTCCCTTTGGAAGGGACAACAATCCCCATTGGGGGTCAAATTCCCCTTGAAGGCGACAAATCCCCATTTTGGGGGGAAAAATCCCCTTTGGGGGGTGACAAATCCCCTTTGGGGGGTGACAAATCCCCATTTTGGGGGGAAAATCCCCTTTGGGTGGGACAAATCCCCTTTGGGGGGTGACAAATCCCCATTTTGGGGGGAAAATCCCCTTTGGGTGGGACAAATCCCCTTTGGGGGGTGACAAACCCCCATTTTGGGTGGGGACAAGCCACCCTCGGAGATAAATCACCCTCGAGGGGGGACAAGATGCCCTCGGGCAGGGACAAATCGCCTTCAGAGCCGCTTTTGGAGGGGGGAAAAGCCCCGTTTTTGGCAGGGCGGCGTGTCCCTGTCCCTGTCCCCATCCCTGTCCCTGTCCCCATCCCTGTCCCTGTCCCTGTCCCTGTCCCCATCCCTGTCCCCATCCCTGTCCCTGTCCCTGTCCCCATCCCTGTCCCTGTCCCTGTCCCTGTCCCCATCCCTGTCCCCATCCCTGTCCCTGTCCCCACCCCCGTCGCTGTCCCCGCGGGCCCCGGGCCAGCCCCGGCTGTGACGATCCCTAATGAGGACGGCAATGGGCTGTGACAGGCGCGGGGAGGGGACGGCACCGCGCGGGGACACTCGGGGGACACCGGGGGGACTCACCCGCCGAGCAGGCTCTGCTGGGAGGCGAACGGGGGAATTTGGGCGGCTGGAAAAGAGAAAAGGGATTGAAAAAGGAGCTGGGGATGGATGGAGGGGGGCGATAATGAACTAATTAACTGCGGCGGCAGCGCCGTCGATTTTGGGTCGTTAGCGGGGAGGTCGGAGCAGGGACAGCGCTGGGGGGGGGACACGAGGGGACAGACGGACAGACGGACAGACTCACCCTGCTCGCCGGGGACGCTGGCGATGACCCCGAGGGACGCGGATTTGAAACGGGACCAGCCCCGGGAGCGGGGCCGGGGTGTCGGGAGCCTCCTGGCGTCCTCCTGCCGGCAGCGACAGCGACAGCGACAGTGACAGTGACAGTGACAGCGACAGTGGCACCGCCACCCGCCCTCCCGACATCGCTCCCCACAAGGAACCTGCTGCCAGCGGGAAGGAGCGGCCCGGGCACGCTGGGCGGGGGCAAAGGCGCTCGTGGTGATGGCAAAGGCACAAGGACAGTGACAAAGCCACCAGGGCTGTGGCAAAGCCACTCCAGATGGTGACAAAGTCTCTCAGGATGATGGCAAAGCCACTCAAGATGGTGACAAAATGTCTCAGGACAATGGCAAAGTCACTTTGGGCAATGCAAAGGCACAAGGACAGTGACAAAGCCACCAGGACTGTGGCAGAGCCACTCAAGGTGGTGACAAAGTCACTCTGGGCAATGGCAAACCAGCAGGACGATGGCAAAGCCACCCAAAGTGACGACAGGCTGACCCCAAATGATGCCAAAGCCACTCAGGACGATGACAAAACCACTTGGGGTGACAACAAAGCCACCAGGACTGTGGCAAGGTCACTCAAGATGGTGACAAAATGTCTCAGGATAATGGCAAAGCCATCCAGGATGATGGCAAAGACACAAGGACAGTGACAAAGCCACTCCAGGTGGTGACAAAGTCTCTCAGGATGATGGCAAAGCCACTCAAGATGGTGACAAAATGTCTCAGGACAATGGTGAAGTCACTCTGGGCAATGGCAAAGGCACAAGGACAGTGACAAAGCCACCAGGGCTGTGGCAAAGCCACTCAAGATGGTGACAAAGTGTCTCAGGATGATGGCAAAGCCACCTGGGATGATGGCAAAGCCGCCCAAAGTGACGACAGGCTCACCCCAAATGATGCCAAAGCCCCCAGGACGATGCCAAAGCCCCCCAGGATGGACAGCAGAGCCACCAGGATGTCACTTTCCCCCCAGTGCTCCCCTCCCCAGGGTCCCCTGTCCCCTCCCCTGGCTCGGGGGGGCTCCGGGTGGCCCCGGGGTGACAGGAGGGTCCCACCTGTGCCCGCCTGACGTCGGCCTCGTCCTCCTCGTCCTGCGAGAGCAGCGAGTCCAGCTCGTCACTGCTGTGCACCAGGGGGGCTCGCCGGGGGTCCCGGGGGGGCCGGCAGAGCCCCCCCAGCTGCTCCGCGCTGGAGCCAAGCTCGGGGCTCTTTCTGGGGGGGGGGACACGGGGAAAGTCACCCCCAAAGCGGGTCCCCGAGGGGGAGCAGGGAATGTGGGGTGTCCCCACCCAGGCAGGGATGCACGGAGGGTCCCGATCCCCAAATTTGGGGGGCTCAGGGATGCAGGAAGACCCCCGACCCCGCTGGATTTGGGGGCTCAGGGTTGAGGGGGTCCCACTGAGGCAGGGATGGATCCCAATTTGGGTTTGGGGGGCTCAGGGATGCAGGAAGACCCCCGACCCCGCTGGATTTGGGGGTGTCCCCACCCAGGCAGGGCTGGATCCCAACCCCCGGGTTTGGGGGGGCTCGGAAGACCCCCCGCCCCCTCTGGATGGATTTCCCGGGGGTGCCCCGTACCTGAGCTGCCCGTAGCCCGGGATGCCCCGCGGCTCCTTGCCCGGCTCCCAGCTGTGCCTCCGGAACGGGTCCAGCGAGCTCCGCAGCGCTCCCGCTCTCCGCAGGGCCACGCCGGGATTCGCCCTTCCTCCCTCCTCCTCCTCCTCCTCATCCTCGTCCCAGGCCGTGCCGGGCTCCAGGACGGACACGCAGCGGCGCCTCGGGGGCGGGAGCCCGGCGGGGACCCCCCCCGTAGGCTCGGGGGTGGCTTCGGGGGGCTCCAGGATTTCGGGGGGCTCCAGGATTTCGGGGGGTTCCAGGATTTTGGGGGGCTCCCGGTGCCGCTAAGGGGGCGTGCAGGGGTCGGGGGGGTCCGGCCCAGTCCTGGGGGGGATTTTGGGGGTCTCAGCCGCAGCAGGGGGGGCGTTTCCTGCGTCCCCGCGGCGCCGGAGGGTCCCCAAAGCCCCCGGGGGGGGGCGGGAAACTCAAAATCCACCCCCCCTGCCCGAGGCTGAGCTCTCTTGGTTATTCATTAAACCGGGAGGAATTCGGCCGGGAGGAGAGCGGCGGGGAAGGGGAAAATGGGGGGGAAATGGGGAAAAAATGGGATTGGGAATGGGAGAGGAAATGGGGAAAACGGGATTGGGAATGAGGACAGGAAAGGGAGAGGAAATGGGAAAATGGGATTGGGAATGGGAAAATGGGAATGGGAGAGGAAATGGGAAAATGGGATTGGGAATGAGGACAGGAAAGGGAGAGGAAATGGGAAAATGGGATCCAGCCATTTTCCCAGCAAATGGGATCCAGGATTGGGAATGGGAAAATGGGAATGGGAGAGGAAATGGGAAAACGGGATTGGGAATGGGGACAGGAAAGTGAAAGGGAGAGGGAATGGGAGAGGGGAATGGGAATAGGAATGGGATTGGAAGTGGGAGTGGGATTGGGAAAAGGAGAGGGAGAGGAAATGGGAATGGGATTGGGAAAGGAAAGGGGAATGGGGATGGGAAAAGGAAAGGGATTGGGAATGGGAGTTGGGAAAAGGAATGGGAATGAGAATGGGAATGGGAAAGGGAATGGGATTTGGGATTGGGAATGGGATTGGGAATAGGAATGGGAATGGGATTTGGGAATGGGATTTGGGATTGGGACCTCCCGCCCCAGGGGGACTCCACAAGGAAGCAGCTCATCCGAGCCCCAAATTCCCCTCCCCTGAGGGGTGGGATAACCCCCCCAGATCGGGGAGAGGGGCCCGGGGGGCTTTAGAGGGACCTGAGGATCTGGGATGGGATCCTGGATGGGACTGGGGTGGATTTGGGATGGGGCTGGGAGAGATTGTGGGATGGGAACAGGGGGAGGTTTGGGATGGGCTCTGAGATGGGATCTGAGCAGGTTTTGGGGTGGGATCTGAGCTGGGATCTGAGCAGGTTTTGGGGTGGGATCTGAGCTGGGATCTGGGGGATTTCAGCCTGGCCATGGCCCCCTAAAAGGCCCCATGAAACTGGGAAGCCCCTGGGAATCCCGACCCCCCCTCCCAAAATCCCGACATCCTCCCCAGGACCCGACACCCCCTGAGCATCCCGAGGCAGCTGCTCCTGCTGGGATCCCCTGCTGGATCCTGGGCTGCTCCTGGTGCATCCCCTCGGTCCCTGTGCCCCGGCCCAGCCCCACAATCCCCAAATCCCAGCGCCATTCCCAGGCTGGCACATCCTGCCCTGGCCAGACTCACCCCGCTGGGGACAGGGAGAGGACTGGGATGAGCTGGGATGAGCTGGGATGAGCTCAGCCGTTTTTCCTGTTTTTACATTCCCAGCCCGGTCAGCTGATTTAAAACAAAAAACAGAAAAAAAAAAAAAAAAAAAAAAACATTTTCCTTTGTGGATCTGCACTTGGATCTGCCGGGGATCGGCCACAAACGTGGGATAATAAACAGGGAATCATAAATAAATGAGGAGAGGAGCGTGGCCGCGGCTCCAGGGCAAAACCACAGGCACGGCGCTTCCCAAGAACCCACGAGGTCCCCCCCACGCAGATTTTGGGGTTCCCGGGCTCATCCGGGCGCAGAAAAGCAACCGGGATGTGCAGGAGCTTCCCAGAGCCTGGTGGGAATCTCAGGATGCAAATCCAAGCTCCGGAGCTGGGAAAGGAAAATCCTGCAGCAGCTCCCCCCAAAATCCTGATCCCGGGGGAAGCTCCAGCCCCAAATCCCGGTCATGGGGACATCTTCCCCCCCAGATCCCGATCCTGCAGCAGCTCCCCCCAAATCCCAATTCCGGGAACAGTTTCCCCCAAATCCCGGTCCTGCATCAGCTCTCCCTAAATCCTGATCCTGAGGAGAACCCCCCTGCCCCAAATCCTGATCCTGATCCTGATTTGGGGGCAGCTCCAGCCCCAAATCCGGGTTCTGGGGATATTTTCCCTGCAAATCCCGGTCCTGGGGGCAGCCCCGAAATGTTGGTGGTGGAGCGGCGGGTTTGGATCCCGAACGAGACGCGGGAACAGCGGGATAAGGGCGGGATAAGAGCGGGATAAGAGCGGGATAACGGCGGACCGGGAATTTCGGGAGCTGCCCCGAGCTGGGAACGGCCAAACTTCATGCCCGGGGTGGGCTGGGCCGGGATTCCCGCTGGGAATTCCGGGATTCCCGGAGGGGTTTGGAGCCGGGGGCTCCGGTGTTTTCCCGGTACCGGCGGGGGATCCTCATCCCGGGGGTGTCGGAGGGAGCCGGGAGCGCTTCGGGGGCCGTGACGGGGTCGGGGGGCTCAGAGGGGACTTTGGGGGTGTCCTGCTGTCCCCAGGTCACCCCGGGTCACCCCGGACCCACCTGCGGGTGGCTGGAGGGGGACTGAGCTCGGTGCCAGCCGGGAATTCCCAATTCCCGAGGGGTCCCGGCCCCGCGCCCCCTTTCCTCCCGCATCCGAACCAAGCAGGAACCGCTCGGCCGAGCGGATCCTCTTCCCTGTTCACCCTTTTCCCTGTTAACCCTTTTCCCTGTTCATCCTTTTCCCTGTTCCCCCTTTTCCCTGTTCACCCCTTTTCCCGCAGATCCGGGGGCGCCGCTGCCGTTCCCCAAATCCGGAACCGCTCCCTGTTCTCCCCCCCACCCCCGGTTCCCTTTCCCAGCGATTTTCAGGGATCGGGAGCAGCCCCCGCTTCCCCCTCTCCCTTGCCCACTCCCCGAGGTCCTTCCCGTGGGATTTTATGGATGATTCAGCCCGGAACCCCCAAAGCACCGCAGGGCAGGGCGGGGCTGGCTCCGTGCCTCAGTTTCCCTGCCCCAAAGGCGAGAATTCCTTCTCCTCCGCGGAATATTCCCATTTTTTCCAACCCGCAGCCGGCAAAACCCCCACGTCCCAGGGGCTGAACCCCGAATCCTCGGGGCTGCGCCCACATCCCCACCTTGTCCCGGTTCCGGACGGGTCACGCACCTCGGGCAGTGCCAGCGCGGCCGGATCCAGGCGGGATTTCATCTCCTGGGAAAACCCAGCACGGAACGGGTCAATCCCGGCTCCATCCCGCTCCGGAGGCACCTGCGGGCCCGGCGGGGGAAGCGATTCCCACCTACCGGGGATATCCGGGAGCGTGGAGAAGCTCCGGGAGCGCCCAAATGTCCCTGGGATTGCTCCTCGCCGGCAGAAATCCCAGGAAAACCCCAAATTCCGCCTTCTCCGGAGGCAAACGGCCCCGGTTCCGTCTCCCTCTGGGGATTTGTCCCGCCGGGAACGCGTTTGTTTGAACAACCGGGCGGAACGGGGACCTTTGCGCGGGATTCGGGAGGTGCCAGGAGGCGACACCTCCCGGGACCCGCGCCCTGCCCGCTCCCGAAGCTTTTCCAGGGATTTCTCCGGGAATTCTCCTTGCCCAGGGGCAGGGAACGCGGCTTTCCCCAGGGTTTTTTTGGGGGTTAAATTTTGGCCTCGCGGTTTCCTGGTTCCGCGGGTCCGCCCCGCGGTGCTTGTGTGCATAAACCTTTGGAATTAGGGTGGAATTTGGGAAGTTGGGGCTTAAATTCCTGGATGGAGGCGGGAATGGGGTCTTTGGGTCCTTGCTGAGCCAAGCTGTGATTCCATGGAGGGACAAAAACTCCGGAGATATTCCAGGCGCGGAATCTTTTATCTTTTCCAACCTGAATCGTTCCACGATTTCCAAGGGGATTCTGGAATTGGCTCCTCCTCACCAGGGTCTCATCCTGCCCGACGCCGCAGCTCCGCCTCCCGAAATCCAGGGAGGTGCCGGGATTTGGGATCCCACAGGGACAACTCCTTTTCCCAACAAAACCTTGCCCCAAAGCCCAACCCAGCTGCTGGGAACGAGCCGCCCTCGCCCTTTTCCCAGCTGGAAATCCCATGGGAGCGGCAGGCAGATCCCGCCGGGATCACCCTTACCCCTCAACCCGCTGAGATTCCCGGCGCTCCGGTCCTCCCGGCAGCTCGGATCCCACCGGCGAGGGAGGGGTGGGATCCGGGGGTGAGGAATTCCAGCCCCGGGACATTGTTTAGGGACAAAAGGGACAAAAGGGACGCTGTTCCCCCGCTGGGATCTCCATCCACCAACACGGAATTCTTGGCTGTGGCGTGATGGGAGCCACCAAAGATTGGATTTTGGGGGGGGGGGATTATCTCCACGCATTGGGATTTTTGAGGCAGCAGAATGCAAATCTTTTATTTTCCATGGAATATCTGCAATTCCAGCAGCATCACACGGAGGGAAATCGATGTCCGGCATCGCAGCAGCTCCGGAGGGAGGAACCCGTGAACTCAGTGATCCCAGTACCTGATCCCAATGATCCCAATGATCCCTGTGATCCCAATGATCCCTGTGATCCCAGTACCCATTTCCAATGATCCCAATGATCCCTGTGATCCTGGTGCCCAATCCTAATGATCTCTGTGATCCCAGTACCTGATCCCAATGATCCCTGTGATCCCAACGATCCCAATATCCAATCCCAATGATCCCAGTGATCCCAATGATCCCAGAGATCCTTGTGCCCAATCCCAATGATCCCAGTGATCCTGACACACAATCCCAACAATCCCAATGATCCCAGTGATCCCTGTACCCGATCCCAACAACCCCTGTGATCCCATTCCCCGCTCCCTGTTATCCCTGTGACCAATCCCTGCAGGAATCACCATTTTACCCCCAAACCCCCACATTTCCCCCCCACAAAAAAGAACTCCCTGGATACCTGTCAATAACATTCCCCCGTCCCACGCCCCGGATCCCCTCCCAACCCACGGATCCAACCGCTGGACAGTGCCCAGCGCTGGGAAGCGCCCCTGGAAGTGGAGGAATCCCTGGAATCCATGGAAATCTGGAGCTTTGGGGAGGTGCCTGGAGCGCAGGTCCAGAGCAGGTCCAGAGCAGGTCCAGAGCAGGTCCAGAGCAGGTCCAGATCAGGTCTAGATGAGCGGGTAGGAGGCGTAGCTGGCGATGCCGCAGAGGTTGGAGGCGTTGCGGGCCATGCGGATGTAGCCCGCGTCTCCGAAGTGCACGCCCCAGCTTTGGGAACAGGGAGAAGAAAACAGGGGGAAAAAAATCCTCTTTTTTTTTTTTAAGAAAGGAGAAGGCGCCAGAATCCTGGGATTCATGGAACCATTGGGTGTGGAAAGCCAGAGCATCACAGGGAATATTTCTCCATTTGCTCTGAGGTGTTCTGACCCCCAGGGGAGCACTGATTTTGACCCTCAATCGTGGAGAATGTTTTCTAGACTTGAAGATGGACTAAAATCCATAAAAGTGGGAAATTATAGAGTAGTGTAGGTGTGTCACTTGGTGAGAAATTGAGGTTTTGGGATTTTTAGCGTGCAAGATGAAGGGCACAGGGTGCTGTCCTGGGTTTCTTCTTCATGCTTCTTCTTCCTCCTTCTTCTTGGGTTTGGGTGGCATTTTGTAATTGGGTGGAAAAATCAGCACTGGGGGCTCTTGGGGATCAGTTATTGGGTTAAAAGGGAAAATAATCCAGGTGTCAGCTCTTCATTGGATAGTTTAGTCTTAAGAGACCTTGGAACAAGAGACTGTTGGCCATTTTGCACCTTGCTGCCCCAACTCACAGCACTGAGACTGCTTTACTGATAAGAAATTATAAACACAGTAATAAACACCCGAGTGCCAGCGTGAATTACTGTCCAAAGGGCCTTCAATCCAGACCCAGAGAAACCCACAGCTGGTACCGCCACAACTTGGGTTGGAAAAGTCCTTTGAAATCACAAAGTCCAACTGTCCCTGAGGCTGCTGAGCCACCACCATGGGAATGTGTCCCCAAGTGCCACATCCACACGGATTTGGGCATCTCCAAACATAAAATCGTGAGATTATGGAATGAGATGGGCCGGAATGGACCTCATGGATCATCGTTCCAACCCTCCCACGGGCCAAGAAGCACCTGGACAAGGCCCTGAGGGACAAGGTGGGAGTTTGGGGGCATCCAGGGCTGGGACTTGGACTATTTGAGGGTCCCCTCCAGCTGGGAATGTTCCAGAATTCCCCGTGGATGCCCGGGGTTTTTACCTGTTCTTCACCAGCCAATATTCCTTGTTTTCCAGGGAGCCGTATCCCACCACCAGCACGCCGTGGTTCACCTCCTGCGAGCACTGGGGGTCGTCGAACACCCCTGGGGAGGGAGAAAACCCCGAATTCCAACGGATCCCAGCCTCCCCCCAGGAATTCACCACCAGCCTCCCAAATCCCACCCGAATTCCCAAGGATCCCTCTCACCAGGGAAGGATTCTGGGGTGGAAGAAAGGAAGGAGGTGGGTTTGGAAGGCTGGAAGGATTCTGGGGTAAAAGAAAGGAAGAAGGTGGGTTTGGAAGGTTGGAAGGATTCTGGAAAGAAAGGAAGGAGGTGGATTTGGAAGGTTGGAAGGGTTGTGGGTTTGGAAGGCTGGAAAGATTCTGGAAAGAAGGGAAGAAGGGAAGAAGGTGGATTTGGAAGGCTGGAAGAGCCCCAAAGGCCTCAAGACCATCCCAGTCCAGCCTCCCTCCAGGAATTAACCCCAAAAATTCCCGAATTCCGCCCAATCCGGAGCCCTCACCGGAGCGGTAGAGGAAGAAGCTGGGCCGGGTGGCGTCGATGGCCACGGCCACGGGGCCCACGGTGGCCACGGCGTCCCTGAGCGCGGCCTCATCGCCCTCGGGCAGCTCCACGAACCGGGAGCAGGAGGCGGCGCGGGCGGAGGCGTTGTAGTGGCACGTCCCGTTCTGAGGGGAAACGGGGAAAAAACGGGAAACGGGAATGAGGCAGAAAACGGGAATGAGGTGGGAAACGGGAATGAGGCGGGAAATGGGAATGAGATGGGAAATGGGAATGAGGTGGGAAATGGGAATGAGCCAGGAAATGGGAATGAGGTGGGAAATGGGAATGAGATGGGAAATGGGAATGAGATGGGAAATGGGAATGAGGTGGGACGTGGGAATGAGGCAGGAAATGGGAATGAGATGGGAAACGGGAACCAGGTAGAAAACAGGAAGGAGCTGGGAAATGGGAATGAGGTGGGAAATGGGAATGAGCCAAGGAACAGGAATGAGCCAAGGAACGGGAACCAGCCGGGAAATGGGAACAAGCCAAGAAATGGGAATGAGCTGGGAAACAGGAATGAGCCAAGGAATGGGAATGAGACGGGAAACGGGAATGAGACAGAAACGGGAACGAGCTGGGAAATGGGAATGAGCCCATGGGATCCAGGAGCATTCCCAGACCCCCGTCCGAGCCCCTCCAGACCCGCCTTCCCCGTCCTTGGTTTGTTTACCACAGGATTCTCTGTCCTTTTTCCTCAAGAACATCTCTCCAGCCCCATCCTGGGGTTGGTTCCCCTTCCCAATCCCAGCTAAATCCAGCACAAGCCTCCATCCTCATCCTCCCTGTCCACAGATGTGTCTCATTCCCTCCAGACTCCAGGAATAGCTTTTCCCTCTGTAGCTCCACGTTTGGAGAGTCAATTCCCACTTTTCCTTGGATTGAGCTGTTGTTGCTCTGACCCATTTCCTGGGATCATGTTTTCAGGAGGCTCCTGACCCATTTTTCCCTCCCCTCCAGCTTGTTGCTTAAGAAATGGTGAAATAACCAGGTAGGAATTCCAGCTCCTGGTCCAGTCACTCCCCTCCAAACAACCCCAAGGTTCCTGGGATGGCTTTGGATCCTGAGGTGCCACCAGGAAACCAGGGCGGGGGGGAACTGGATGGGAGAGGAGGGAGGAGAACAGGAATAGGGTGAGCTTTCCACGCGTTTTCCAGGAAAAGAGGTTTCCCCAGGCCCACCTGAGCCGTGTAGGGATAGGACTCCTCGGACTCGATGCCGCCGTTGTCGATGATGTACTGGAAGGCCTCCGTCATGAACCCCCCGGCGCAGCCCTTGTTCCCGTACATCCCGGAGCAATCCACCAAGTTCTGGACGCTCAGCGACACCAGGTTCCCGGTTTGGAGCTTCAGCTGCGCTTCCAGCGCTCCCACGGCGCTGAAGGCCCAGCAGGACCCGCAGGCGCCCTGGCGGGGAGGCGGGAGAGGCTCAGGAGCTGCCCCGGGGAGCAGCAGGAGGCTCCAGGGTGATGAGGCTCACCTGGTTCTTCACCTCGGTCACGCAGCCCTTGTCCCGCCAGTCCAGCGCCTCGGGGACGTCGCCGAGCGGCCGCGATCGGGTCGGGAATTCGGAATTCCGACGGGGACGGGGACGGAGCTGGAGCCCCGTCAGCGCAGCCGCCACCTCCTCGCTGGTCTGGAGGGGAAGGAGGATCCCAGGGGGTGATCCCTGCTCTCTGTCAGCCCCACACGACGGTGTCGGGGGTAGAGTGGGAATTCTGAGGCGGAATTGGCTTTGGGGGACCCTCAACTCCTTGTTTTTCCATTTAATTTCAAGAGTTTCATCAGAAAAGGAAAAGCTCAGCTCCAGCTCCCCAAATGGCTGGAAACTGGGTCATAATTCCCCCTCTCCCAAATTTGGGATGAGCCATAAATGACCCAAATGACCAGGACAGCTCCTGTGTGCCCCAAATCCCACCCCAGGGAGTTCTTTCCTCACAGAATTCCTCACAGAATTCCAGACAGCTCCCGTGTGTCCCAAATCCCACCCCAGGGAGTTCTTTCCTCACAGAATTCCAGAGCAGCCTGTCCCTGGCTGCTGGATCCCACCAGGACGGGCTGAGGGGGACGTCAGGAGTTTTCCCACCCCAGACCCACCAAAATCCAGGTTCAGTCGCCCTCCAGGGCAATTCCAGAGGGCTGGAAGCGCTCCCAGCACCCACCATGTCCCCCAGGTGGTTCATCCCCAGCGTGTAGGAGCGGAGCCCCAGCGAGTGCTCCAGGTTGTGCAGGGTCACCAGCCACAGGTTCTTCTCCCACGTCAGGCGACGGAGCAAATCCTCCTGGAATCCCAGCAGGGCCCTGTCAGAGCCGGGACAGCCCCTGCAGAGCCACCCCACCCCAGTTCATCCCAGTAAAGGCCGCTGGGAGCCCCAGCTGGGTCATCCCTGGGGTGCGGCCACGCTCGGAAGCGCCAGTGGATTTTCCCTGAGCAGTGGTCACCCCCCAGGACATTCCCAGCTGTCCCATTCCCACCTGGGGATGATATTCCTTGCCGTAGGATTTTTTCCAGAGCTCCCAGTGCCGGTCCAGCGTGGGGTCGGGGTGTCCCAGGGCCAGCGCCAGCAGGGCCAGGAGGGCGGCGGGAGCCAGAGGCTCCATCCCGGGATTGGGATTGGGATTGGGAGCAGGAGCCGAGGGCTCGCAGCCGGGACTGACCCCTCGGTGACAAATCCGGTCTGGGCAGGGAGGTGACAACACCGCGGTGACCTGGTGGTGCCACCGGCCCGCCCGGACACGCAGCCCAAAATCCCCTGCAGGGGAGAATCCGGGAGCCAGCCCTGTGTCCGTGAGGGCAGGCCAGGACACATCCCAGCTGCTGGGACAAATCCATGCCCAAAAAATGCCCAAAAATTCCCTGGTTTGACCCAACCGGCGCCCCCCAGGATGGGACACACCGACAACCCCACAATGCAGGGGGAGCTCCGGGATAAGACAGACCCCAAATCCCCGTAAATCCACTTGTCCCGGGGTTTTACTTCCTCAAAGCGCTCCTGGGGCGGGGATTAAAACATCAGAGGCACCCGAGTTACCTCCAGAAGCTGCTCCGGGGCGGCTCCGGCGCCGGGAGGGGGTTCGGGGTCGGCTCCGGAGCGTTCCCGGGGCCGTTCCCGGTGCCGGATTTGGGGTGCGGGGCAGCGGCGCCGGGGGGCAGAAATCACGAGCCAGGAAATGAGGGAATGAGGAACCGAAAGTCCCAATTTCGATTTCAGTTCAGGTCTGAGGGGGTCAGAAGGGCCAGAACTGCCAGAAAACACCCAGGGAGGGAGAGGAGGGGGGGTTTGTCCTTCCTGCACCCCAAAAATGTGGGGGGAGAGCTCAGGGTGGATCTGGGGAGCTCCAAGTGGGAATGGGGGAGAGCTGAGCCCCCAGTTCACCCCTGATCCCACCAGAGCCAGATCTGGGGAAAACATCCTGGTTATTCCCATCCAGATGGGAAAACAGGGATGGGAGGAGGATCCATATTAGGATCCATGTGCAGGACACACGGATATTCCCAGTTCTTCCAGTTAATCCGCAGCCAGAAAAGGTTTATCCACGTGGAATCCCCAACGGAGCATCCCCACAAGGGGATTTGGGGTCCCCAGGGGGGGTGGTGGCACCACGTGCACCTGGATTCTTTGGGAATCTTGAAATGCTTTGGGAAGGGATGGCAGGGACACCTCCCACGAGGGAATTCCCTCCCCACACCCCCAAACCCTGCTGTCCCCTGCAGCCAAGAACCAGAACGGAGCCATTTTGGGTGTTTTATCCAAAATTTATTGGTGGGAAGCGGAGGGGGCTGCAGGGCATTGCCGTGTGTCTCCGTGGCGTCCCGGCCGGCTCAGTGCTGCTTCCGCCGGAACGAGCAGCCTGGGGGAGAAACACCAACCTGGCACCGGGAATCCCACCCCTCCCAACCCCAATTCTGGGGGATTCTGCTGCTGAAGGCTCCCAAACCAGCCGGAATCCCAAACCTCTCCTCGGCATTGCAACCCTCCACCAGAATTCCAAAACTGCTGAGGGGGGAATCAGCCCCCGCTGAGGTCCCAAATCCTCACCCTGGGATCCCAAATCTCCCCACCCCAAGCAGGAACCAGCCCCTCCCAGGGTCCCAAAACCCTCCAGTGGGATTCACACCCTGTCCCTCCATCCCAAATATCCCCGAGCCCTCCTTGCACGGCGCCTCCCCATGGAGCAGCCCTGCATTCCTCCATCCCCTCTCACCCTCGGGATGCCCCAAGCCCCACGGCGATACCCACCCTCGGTGAGCCGGGCCTTGCCCCCCGTGGGCTGGCACAGCACGGTGGAGCAGCCCACGCAGAGCACCACGGTCTGGGCATGGCTGAACACGGTCGTGATCTTGTAACAGCCTGCGGGGACAGCGTGGGGACAGCGGAGTCACCGGGGGGACACGGCGGGACAACGGGACAGGGCAGGAAACACTTGAAGGGACACGAAAGGGGACCCCGAGAGGGACGAGGAGGGAGAGCCCGGTGGGAAATGGGGAAGGACACGAAGAGGCGGGAGATGGGGAAACAAACACGTGGAAAGGCAACGAGAGAGCGGGGACAAGAGCGGGACACGGGGAGACGCTCGGCGCGCACCGGGGCACTTGACGTCCATGAAATACGAGTTGGGGCTCTGCACCAGCCGCTTCTTCTTGTGCTTGCGCTTCTCCTCCTCGGGAGACGGGTGCAACAGGTCCTTGGCGAGCTGCGGGGACACCGCGATCGGTCAGTCCTGGGGGCGCCGCGATCGCTCCCGCTCCCCCCACCTCCGTCCCCTCACGCCGCTGCCGCCATCTTGGAGCTCCCCCCTTGGCGCTCCTCGCCCGCCGCGCCCCGCGCGCCCCCGGCCCCGCCGCCCTCCCCGCGCCTTCCCCGCGCCCTCCCGCCCCTCGCTGGCCCCGCCGGGCGCGGTCCCGGGGCGGCGGCGGGGGCGGCGGAGCCCGGGCAGGGTCGGGCCGCACTCACGGGCATGGCGGCGGCGGCGTGAGGGGCCGGAAAGGGACGGGCTCAGCCCCGCACCGCCATTTCCGCTGCGGGGCGGCCCCAGGGGCGGAAGTGGGGCGGTGCCAGCGTTGGGCTGTGGAGCGGTGTTGGTGCCATTTTGGGAAGGTCGCTCACTCAGCCGCCTTTTGGGACGGTGGTTAAAGTTTTGTCACTTTGAGGAAGGCCCCTCTCATTGCCGCCATTTGTGGCGGTCATTTAAACTGTCGGAATTTAGGAAGGTGCTTCATTGTCAGTAGGGTCGTTCGTGTTTCCGCCACTCTGCGACAGTCCCTGTGGTGCCGCCATCTTGGGGAGGCGGTCATGGCCGTCCGCCATTTTGGGAAGGTCACCGAACCGCTGCCATGTTGGGACGGTGGCGCTCGCGCCACTTTGGGAGTGGCATATCGGACTCGTGACGTCAGACTGCCCTGTAGTGACGTCATCGGGGCGTGGCGTCACGGCGGGAGGCGGGGCCGCAGCCAGGCCCCGCCCGGGGGGGGCCGGCCCGGTCCCGGTGGCGGCGGGCGGTGGCGGGGGCCATGGCCAAGGCCTACGACCACCTCTTCAAGCTGCTGCTGATCGGGGACAGCGGCGTGGGCAAGACCTGCCTCGTCATCCGCTTCGCCGAGGACAACTTCAGCAGCACCTACATCTCCACCATCGGTGAGTGGGACCCCCCCGGGACCCCCCCAATGGGGACCCACCGGGATTCACCGGCACCCCCCAAACCGGGACCCCTCCCCAAGTGGGAACCTCCGGGATTCACCGGGACCTCCCAACGGGACCCACCCGGGGGATTGTTTGGGACTCCAATCCTGGGAGCCCTCCGGGATCCCCCAACCGGGATTCACCGGGACCCCCCGGGAGCCCTCCCAGATCCTTCCGTCCCGGGACCCACCGGGACCCCCATCCCGGGACCCACCGGGAGCCCCAACCGGGATTCACCGGGATCCCTCCTCTCTGAAATCCTCCCGGGACCCCTCCTAGATTCCTCTGCCCCGGAACCCACCGGGACCCCCATCCCGGGATTCACGGGACCCCCCTTCTCTAAAATCTCCCCGAGACCCCTCCCAGATCTCTCTGCCCCGGGACCCCCATCCCGGGATTCACCGGGACCCTGGCACTCAGCAAGAGCCCCCCACCCCAAAATCCCCGGGACCCCCACGCTGGACCTCACCGGAACCCCGCACCGGGAGCCTACCGGGCTCTTCCCGGGAACCTCCCCCCCGGAATGCCCCGGGATTCCCTTCCCGGATTTTGCCCCCCCCTTTCCCGGAGAGCCAGATGGTTCCTGGGCGCCGGAATGCCGGCGCCGGGAGCACTGGGAGCACTGGGAGCACTGGGAGCGCTGGGAGGGGAGCGGTTCTGCTCCCCAGCTCCCAGTGCCCCCCTCCCTTTCCCCCAGGGATCGACTTCAAGATCCGCACTGTGGATATCGATGGGAAGAAGATCAAGCTGCAGGTCTGGTGAGTCCGCCATGGGAGTGCTCAGGGAGGGCAGGAGACCCCCAAATCCCCCCCAAAAATTCCCCCCAAATCCCCAAACCCGCCCCGTTTCCGCAGGGACACGGCGGGACAGGAGCGCTTCAAAACCATCACCACGGCCTATTACCGCGGAGCCGTGGTACGGGGAGGGGGCCGCAGCCCGGGGGGGGGTCGGGACCCCACCCCAAAACCGCGGGTCCCGACCCCCGCCCCGCTTCCGTGACCCCCGATCCCCCCCCAGGGCATCGTCCTGGTGTACGACATCACGGACGAGAAATCCTTCGAGAACATCCAGAACTGGATGAAAAGCATCAAGGAGGTGGGCGGGGGGATTCCGGGGAGGGGGGTGGGGGGGGATTCGGGCGGGGGTCTCGGGGGTCCTGCCCGTGTTTCCCTCCCCTCTCCCCAGAACGCCTCGGCCGGGGTGGAGCGGCTCCTCCTGGGCAACAAGTGCGACATGGAGGGGAGGAGGAAAGTGCAGCGGGACGCGGCCGAGAAGGTGGGAGGGGGCTCGGGGAGGGTCCCTGGGGGTGGGACTGGGGGGTCCGGAGGCGGCTTTGGGGCTGGGGGGCTCTGGGGACACGCTGGAGGAGGCTGTGGGGGCTCCATGGGAATTGGGGGGTCCCAGGAGGATTGGTGGGACTGGGGGAGGTTAGCGGGATGGGGGGGGGGTCCCAGGGGGTTTGGGGGGGGTTGGTGGGATTGGGGGGGTCCCAGGGGGTTTGGGGGGGGTTGGTGGGATTGGGGGGGGTCCCAGGGGGTTTGGGGGGGGTTGGTGGGATTGGGGGGTCCCAGGGGGTTTGGGGGGATTGGGGGGATCCCAGGGGGCTCGCTGGGGATCACAGGAGGGTCGCGGTGCCTCAGCTGGCCAAGGAACACGGGATTCGCTTCTTCGAGACCAGCGCCAAGTCCAGCGAGAATGTGGAGGAGGTGAGGGGGGGGTCCCTGGGACTGCACCCCCAGGTTTGCCGGCACGGGGGGGGTCCCTCCCTTCTCCCGTTGGGGGTCTCTGGGCGCTGCCCCCTCCTCTGAGCACCCCCTGTCCCCCCAGGCCTTCCGCACGCTGGCGCGGGACATCCTGCACAAATCCTTCTGCAAAGCCGTGAGTGGGGCCGGGATTTGGGGGGTGGGGGGCGGCCCAGGGACCCCCCCTGCGCCCCCCTGACCCCCCCCTGTCTCCGCAGCCCCCCGGCAGCAGCAGCAGGGCCCTGCTGGAGCCCGGCGCCCCCCGGAAGGCCGGCGGGAGATGCTCCCTGGGGTAGGGGCTCGGGAGCTCCCCGAGACCCCCGGGGCAGCGCGGGCGCCTCTCCGGAGGGATCTGGGGGGGAATCGGGGGGGATCTGGGGCTGCCCCCCGCTCTCCTTGTGCCATAAAGCCCCGCTGTGCCTTGTCCCGGCTCCGGAGTCTCTTTGGCGGCGGTTTGGAGGGGACGGAACGGGGTCGGGACCGGGACCGGGATCGGGATCGGGACTGGAGACGGGACTGGGACTGGAGACGGGACCGGGATTGGGATCGGGATCGGAGACGGGATCGAGATCGATACCGGGACCGGGACTGGAGATGGGACCGGGATCGGGATCGGGACTGGAGACGGGACCGGGACTGGGATCGGGATTGCGATCGGGATCGGAGACGAGAACGACATCGATACCGGGATCGGGACCGGGATTGCGATCGGGATCGGAGACGAGAACGACATCGATACCGGGATCGGGACCGGGATTGCGATCGGGACCGGGATCGGGACCGGGACGAGCAGCGGCGAGGCCGCGCCCAAGCCACGCCCACAACACCAAATTTGGATTGCGACCACGCCCACTCACAGAGCCACGCCCAATCGCGGCCGCATATCCACGCCCCTAATTAGCCAAAGCCACGCCCCTAATTAAATATATTATTCCCATTATGGTCAAGTCACGCCCCTTTGTGGTCTTCGAGCCACGCCCCTCACTCCCATTGGCTGAGCCCGGCGCCAGGCCCCGCCCTTCCCCTCCCGGCACCCCCGGCAGTTCCAACATGGCGGACCGGTAGTTCCCGGTAGTTCCCGGTAGCTCCCGGAGGATCGCGGGGCTTCCTGGGGCTTTCCCGCCGATCCCGCCGCCCCGATGGGGCCCGGCGGCCTCGCGGTGCTGCTGCTCGTGCTGAGCGCGCTGCCGGGCGGGCTGCGGTGAGCGGGGACCGGGGGAAACCGGGGGGTGGGAAGGGACGGGCCCGGTGCGGGGCCCTCACGGCAGCTCCTCTGTGCCCACAGCCCGGCGGCGGCGGCGGCGGCGGCGGCGAGCGAGGAGCGGCCCGGTGAGCAGGGCAGGGCCGGCCTTTGGGGCTCGGACCGGGATGGATCCGGGGCTGGGAGGCTCGGGACGGAGGGGTCCGTCCGGTAGCGGGGTCCGGGGCTCCGTCCGGTGCCGGGGCGCTCCCCGCCGGTTCCCCCGTGACGCGATCCCCCCGTCCCGCAGCGAGCCCCGCCGTGGCCACGCCGTGCTGGCGGGTGGAGCAGTTCGTGGTTGCCCAGGAGTGCACGCGGTGCTCCGGCTTCGAGATGGTGAGTGCGGCTCCCCGGGGCCGGGGTCCCCCCGTTCTCCCGGGGGTCTCTCCGTGACCGAGCCCTCCGTGCCCCCGTTGGCAGAAAACGATCCCGGCGTGCGGCCCCACCGGCTTCATCGAGAAGATCAACTGCGCCTCGTCCCGCCGGGATGAGTACAAGAGGTGGGGCCGGGAGATCGGGGAGCGGGGCTGGGGATTAACAGGAGAGGGGCTGGGAATTAACGGGAGCGGGGCTGGGAATTAACGGGATGGGAGCTGGGAATTCCCAGGGGATCGGGGCTGGGAATTAACGGGAGCGGGGCTGGGAATTCCCAGGGGATGGGGCCGGGAATTAACGGGGGATGGATGGATGGATGGATGGATGATGGATGGATGATGGATGGATGGATGATGGATGGATGGATGGATGGATGATGGATGATGGATGATGGATGGATGGATGGATGGATGGATGGATGGATGGATGGATGGATGGATGGATGATGGATGGATGGATGGATGGATGGATGGACGGACAGATGGATGGATGGATGGATGGATGGATGGATGGACGGACAGATGGATGATGGATGGATGGATGGTCGGACGGATGGATGATGGATGGATGGTCGGGGCATTCATTCATTCATTCATTCATTCATTCATTCATTCATTCGTCCCTCGTTGCCGGGCTGTGCCGCAGCTGCCGCTCGGCCGCGCTGGAGGCTCAGCGCTTCTGGCGCTTCGTGGGCTCCGCTCTGGGCGTGGCGGCGGCGGCGGCGGCGCTCGTGGTGCTGCGGCAGCGCGTGCTGGACCGGCGGGCGCTGGAGAAGGTCCGCAAACAGATCGAGTCCATCTAGCCAGAGGCTCCCGAGGGCTCGGAGCCGGGAATTCCGCTCGCCCGGAGCGCTGGGAGGAGAGGCAGCCCCTGGAGTCCTGCTGGGATCTGTCCAGGGCATCCCCCGGAGCGGGACGTGGAACAAATCCCTGGGTTCGTCCCCTTGGGGGGAATCCCTGCGCCCCCCAGCGCTGGGATCTGCTCTGGGATCATCCTCCAGGAGAGGGATGTGGAATAAATCCTGCTCATCGTTCCTGGAGTGATGCTGTGGCTGTTTCTTGGGAGGATCCCTGGTTCCTCCAGTGCTGAGGGTCCCCGGGGGGGTGGAATTGTGGAATAAATCCTGATCCCTGTGGCCGGAGCACGTTCGGCCTTTGGGGCTCCCCCCCGACATTCCATGGGGTGCAAAGAGAGTTCAGGTTTATTCCGGAACGTTCCCTGCGTCACATCTCGTGCCCGTGTCCCCGTGTCCCCGTCCCCGTGTCCTGCCTGGAGGAATTGGTGCCCGGATCCCTGGCGGGGGCGGGAATTCCATCCCCAGACCCCTCCCCGGCTCCGTCCTCCGCTCCCGATCCCGGCTCTGGCCCCGCCATCCACGGGGAGAACGGGGATCCCGCGGCCTCTCCCGGTTCCCGCCGCGTCAGGATGTTCCTGGAGATCACTGCGGGAACGGGGACGCCGGTGGGGCGGGAGGGGCCGTCCCCGTCCCCGTCCCCATCCCGGTGCTCCCGTTACGGTCCGACGCCGTCCCCGCCCCCTCCCGGTGCTCCCGTTACGGTCCGAGGCCGTCCCCGTCCCCATCCCGGTGCTCCCGTTACAGTCCGAGGCCGTTCCTGTCCCCCTCCCGGTGCTCCCGTTACCTCCGGTGGGTCCGAGGCCGTCCCGGTTGCCGTCGCGGCGGAACGGGCTGGAGCTGGGGAGCAGGATCAGCCCCAGCGACAGGAACAGGATCTGCGGGCGGGACGGGAGCCGTGAGCCCCGCAGCGGGACCGGGGGGGTCCCGGGGGGGGTCCCGGGGGGGCCGTACCAGGACGCAGGTGCCGGTCTGCGCGGGCTTGGCCGACGTTTCCTTGATCAGCGCCTGCAGCTGCCGCAGGAGAGACCTGCGGGAACGGGGGGTCAGCTCCGTGCCCCTCCCGGTGCCCTTCCCGGTGCCCCATCCCAGTGCCCCATCCCGGTTCTGCACCCTATCCCGGTGCCCCATCCCGGCTCCGTGTCCATCCCGGTGCCCCTTCCCGGTGCCCCTCCCGGTGCCCCATCCCTGCTCCGTGCCCATCCCGGTGCCCTCCCGGTGCCCCATCCCGGCTCTGTGTCCTTCCCGGTGCCCCTTCCCGGTGCCCTGTCCCGGCTCCGTGCCCCTCCCGGTGCCCCATCCCGGCTCCGTGCCCATCCCGGTGCCCTCCCGGTGCCCCTTCCCTGCTCTGTGCCCATCCCGGTGCCCCATCCCAGCTCCGTGCCCCTCCCGGTGCCCTCCCCGGTGCCCCATCCCTGCTCCGTGTCCATCCCAGTGCCCCATCCCAGTGCCCAATCCCGGCTCCGTGCCCATCCCGGTGCCCATCCCGGTGCCCTTTCCCGGTGCTCACCCGTTGCTCGTTTCCAGCTCCCGGACCTTTTTCCGCAGCTCCTGGTTCAGTGCTGAGCACGCGGCCGCCCTGCCCGGACAGAAAGAGGGACAATAACCGGGAAAGGGACACGCCGGGATAACGGGAACGCCGGGATAACGGGAACCCCACCTGCTCTCCAGCTCGTCCAGGTATTCCTTCTTCCTCCGCCGGCTGTCCTGCGCCGATTGCTTGTTCCGGATCTTCCTCCGCACCTTTTTCAGGAGCCGCTCCTCGGCCTGGGGCACCGAGGGGTCACTCCCGTCCCGTTCCCGGTCCCACCGAGCCCCCCGTGAGCCCCCCGCACGTACCGGGCTGAGGGGCAGCGCCCCGGGCAGCGTCACCCCCTCCTGCGCCAGCAGCCGCCGCTCCTCCTCCGTCAGCCGGAGCTGCGCGACAGAGGGACTGGGGGAACTGGGGGCACTGGGGGGAACTGGAGGGACTGGGGGGACTGGGGGAACTGGGGGGACTGGGGGAACTGGGGGGAACTGGGGGGGAACTGGGGGGAATTGGGGGGACTGGGGGCACTGGGGGAACTGGGGGGACTGGGGGGACTGGGGGGACTGGGGGGACTGGGGGGACTGGGGGGACTGGGGAGCTGGGGGAACTGGGGGAACTGGGGGAACTGGGGGAACTGGGGGGGACTGGGGGAACTGGGGGGGACTGGGGGAACTGGGGGAACTGGGGGGACTGGGGGAACTGGGGGAACTGGGGGAACTGGGGGGGACTGGGGGAACTGGGGGGGACTGGGGGAACTGGGGGAACTGGGGGGACTGGGGGAACTGGGGGAACTGGGGGGGACTGGGGGAACTGGGGGAACTGGGGGAACTGGGGGAACTGGGGGGGACTGGGGGAACTGGGGGAACTGGGGGGACTGGAGGGAACTGGGGGGACTGGGGGGACTGGGGGGACTGGGGGAACTGGGGGGACTGGGGGGGACTGGGGGGACTGGGGAGATCTGGGAGGGAACTGGGGGGGTCCGGGAGTGAACTGGGGGTGAACTGGGGGGTCCAGGGCTGAGCTGGGAGGGGTCTGGGGGTGAACTGGGGGAGGAGTCCAGAGGAGAACTGGGGGGTCTGGAGATGAGCTGGGGAGGTGTGGGGGCGAACTGGGGGGGTCCGGGGCTGAGCTGGGGGGTCCGGGAGTGAACTGGGGGGTCCGGGGCTGAGCTGGGGGGTCCGGGGCTGAGCTGGGGGGTCCGGGAATGAACTGGGGGGTCCGGGAGTGAACTGGGGGGTCCGGGAATGAACTGGGGGGTCCGGGAGTGAACTGGGGGGTCCGGGGCTGAGCTGGGGGGTCCGGGGCTGAACTGGGGGGTCCGGGAGTGAACTGGGGGGGGTCCGGGGCTGAGCTGGGGGTCCGGGGCTGAGCTGGGGGTCCGGGGCTGAGCTGGGGGCGCGGGACTCACCATGGCCGGGGGCTCGGGGTGCGGGCCCAGCTGGATGCCGGGGAGCAGCGCGGGGTCCAGGGCCGTGCTGAGGTCACAAACCACCTCCAGCAGCACCGGGGGGGGCCCCTCGGGCCGGGGGGGCTCCGGGCTGCTGCCGAGGCCGCAGGCGATGTCGGGGTTCACCGTCAGCCCCAGCAGCTCCTCGGCTGCGCTGCCCTGCGGGGACACCGGGCCGGGCTCCGTGACGGGACCCCCGCGACATCCCGGTGTCCCGGGGGGGTCCCGCGCCCCTCCCGCCCCACTCACATCATCCTCCGGGAGCGTCAAGGTCTGGAAGCCCAGTACCGGCACCGGGAGCGAGGCGGGATCCGGGAAGAGCCCGTCCGGCTCCGGGAGCTCCGGTGCCTCCATTGGGGTTCCCTGGGGACCCCCCCCGCGGGATCCCTCCGACCCCCGGGGATGAACCCCCTGCGTCCCCTGCGTGGGATCCCCGGTGGTGCCGGCGCTGGGCACCAGGATCTCCGGGATCCCGGGGAACGCGGCCAAGTCCCGCCCCGTGCCGGGAAGGGCCGGGATCATCCCTCCCCCCGCGGGGCTCGGGGCTCCGGCCGCCCTACCGGGGCACCGGGGGCACCGAGGGGTGCGGCTGCCCCGGCACCGCGTCCGGGAGGGTTCTCGCGGGGGAACCGGGCTTGGGGCGGCTCCGCTGCGGCCGCCGGTGGCTCCGTACCGGAGCCGGTGCCCCCCGCGCCCCCCGGTAACGCAGTTCGGGGTGGAGGAACGGGGGGATGCCCCCGGTAACGGGGTCGGGGAGTGCAGGAACGGGGAGATCCCCCCGGTAACCGGAGGATTCCCCCGCCCCGCCCGGCCGAGCCGACACGTGCGCGCTCCCGGGGCCGCGGGGCCGCGCGGGCTCCGCTCGCTCCCCATTGGCTGCGCCGCGCGTCAATCAGCGACGCCACCGGGGATTCCGTGTCGCTATTGGCTGGGCTGGCGGCGGCGCCGCCCCCCGGAGTTCCCGGGACGCCGTTGGGATGCGGCGGGCGGTGAGTGCGGGGCGGGGGGAGCGGGGGGGTCCCGTCCTCGGTCCCGTCCTCGGTCTCGGCCCCGGTTCCAATCCCAGTCCCGGGAAAGCCGATCCTTGACTCCCGGTCCCGGTCCTTATTTCCCGATCCCCGCTCGGTGCCGTTCCTCGGTCCCGGTTCTTGATCGTGGTCCCGGTCCCGGTCCTTGATCCCGATCGCGGCTCCCGGTCGCGGTCCTTGACCTCCAACGCGCTGTGTGGTCCCAAGTTCCCCATCCCGGTCCCCGATTCCGGTCCTTGTTCCCATTCCGGTCCTTGTTCCCATTCCGGTCCCTCCCCGCCGCCCCGTCCGTGTCCCGGGGCCCCCGGGCGGGGGGGGTCGGCGGCGGGTGAGTCACCGGGGCCGGCGGGCGGCTCTGACCGGCCCGTCCCGTTCCAGCCCCGCTGCCCGGGGATGCGCGGCGCGGCTCGGAGCTTCCCCGGCGGCGGCGGGCGCTGAGCACCGGGAGCGCGATGGACACCGGCATCGGGGACACCGGCATCGGGGACACCGGCATCGGGGCCTCGCTGGCCTGGAGCCCCGGGGCGGCCTCGCAGCCCCCGCCCGGGCTGGGGGTGAAGTTGGGGTCGCTGGTGCTGCTGCTGCTGCTGCCCCTCGCCTGCGGCCTGGCGCCCCTCTGGTGCTTCCGACAGCCCCCCGGTACCGGGAACGGGGCTCCGGGGGGGTCTCGGGGGTTCGGGGCTCATGGAATCTGGGGGGTCCCGGGGGTCTTGGGGAGCCTGGGGGTGTCCAAGGGCTGGGAGCAGGGCTGTCCCCACCTCAGGGCTGTCCCCAAGGGGCCTGGCAGGGTGCAGGGCTGAGGGGGGGTCTCGCTGGGGTCTCAGCCCCCCGATTTCCCCCGCAGACCCCCGCAGCCCCGTGCTCAGCCTGGTGAGCTGCTTCTCGGGCGGGGTTTTCATGGGCACCTTCCTGCTGGACCTGCTGCCTGACTACCTGGGCAGCATCGCCGCGGCGCTGGAGGGGCTGCGAGTCACGGTGAGAGCGCCGGGCACCGCCGGGGGCTGGCACTGTGCCCACGGGTGTCCTGTGCCCACGGGTGTCCCTGTCCCCAGGGGTGTCCTGTGCCCACGGGTGTCCCTGTCCCCAGGGGTGTCCTGTCCTCATGGATGTCCCTGTGCCCACGGGTGTCCCTGTCCCCAGGATTGGAAAAGGGACTGGTGGGGAGGGGGTGGCTGGGATGGGGACAGTGAGGGTGGGACAAGGACAGAGGGGGAACATTGGGGATGGACATTGAGAAAGGGACAAGAGCAGAGCATGGACAGTGGGAATGGGACAAGGACAGAAGGGGGACAGTGCAGGCAGAACAGGACAAGCCCAGAGCATGGACAGTGGGGATGGACATTGAGAGTGGGACAAGGACAGAGGGGGAACAGAGAGGGTGGGACAAGGAGAGAGGATGGACAGTGAGAAAGGGACAAGGACAGTGCAGGGGGGACAGCGAGAAAGGGACACTGAGGACATCGAGGATGAGGAAGCACAGGGCAGCTGGGACAACAGAGAAGGGACAGCAGGGCCAGCCGGGTGCCAGCGGAGCAGCCAGCGTGGTGACAACATCCCCTGGCCTCTCCAAAGTGCCTCTCCCAGCTCTGTGCCTCAGTTTCCCTGTCACATGATGCACGGGCAGATCCTCCTCCGCCCGCAGCTTCCCCTTGGCACTGTCCCTTCCCCTTGGCACTGACTGTCCCCTCCCCACAGCTGCAGTTCCCCCTGCCCGAGTTCATCCTGGCCATGGGTTTCTTCCTGGTGCTGGTGCTGGAGCAGGCGACGCTGGCGCAGCGCGAGCTGGCCGAGCCTCCCGAGGAGTCGCGGGCGCTGCTGCCCGGCGGTTCCTCCATCCAGGCCGCGGCTGCTGCCGGCCCCCGCTGTCCCGGTGGGCCCGGCGGTGCCCGGCGGCCCCGGGGCGCTGCGGGCCGCGGCGCTGGCGCTGGCGCTGGCGCTGCACGCCGTGCTGGAGGGGCTGGCGCTGGGGCTGCGCGAGGGCGACGCGGCGGCGCTGCGGGTGCTGCTGGCCCTGCTGCTGCACAAGGGCGCCGTGGCCTTCGGCCTCTCGCTGGAGCTGCTGCGGAGCCGCCTGCGCCCGCCCGCCGTGGCCTCGTGCCTGGTGCTGCTGGCGCTGATGTCCCCGCTGGGCGTCGGGGTGGGCACGGCGCTGGCGGCGGGGCGCGGGGCCGAGGCAGCGCCTGTGCCGGGCCGTGCTGGAGGGGCTGGCGGCCGGCACCTTCCTCTTCGTCACCTTCCTGGAGATTCTGCCCCAGGAGCTGGGCGCGCCGCGGAACCGCATCCCCAAGGTCATCCTGATCCTCGCCGGCTTCGCCTTGGTCAGCGCCATCCTCTTCGTCAAGGGGTGAGAGCTCCGCGGCCTCAGAGGATCGCGGGGGATTCATGAGCCCTCCTTCATCCGAAGTGCCAAAGTGCCTCTGCCCAGCTCTGTGCCTCAGTTTCCCTCTCTAACCTGTCCTCTTTCTCAAGCCCGGCCTGGGATTCCCCATTCTCGCTCCCACCCCGCACCCCCCTTTTTCCAAAGTGCCAAAGTGCCTCTCTCAGCGCTGTGCCTCAGTTTCCCCGTCTGCACAAGGGATCGGTGCTGTGACACCCCCACCCCTCCCTCAGGACCCCGGGAGGGGGTGAGTGTCCCCCCCCCACCCCATAACCACAAGTGCCCTTAGGGACTCCCCCGGATTTTGGGGGTGTTGGATGAAGCAAATAAAGAACTGAACCCCAAATTGCTGCCTGTGCCTGGGGAGGGTGGGACGGAATTTGGGGTGGGTGTCGCAGTGTCCCCAATTTACCCTCCTGGCTATATGGGCTGAGGGAGGCTGGTACCCCCTAATTTTGGGTCTGGGGGGGTGTCTGCTCTGTTCCCAGGCTTGGGGAGGGGGTGACCCCGCTGTACCCCCAGAGCCGCCCCCATTTCTGAGCCCCTCCATCCTCGTCCGCCCGTTCCCCTCACAGCGCAGACCACGCCCCTTCCGGAGGCCACGCCCCTTCCCCGCCCCGCGCTCTCGCGTTGCTCTCCGGGATTTGTAGTTCCTTGTAACCTGACGCCTCCATTTCCCAGCACTCCCCGCGCAGCGCTCGCAAAGACTGCTGGGAGTTGTAGTCCAGACACCCAGCGCACCCTGCCGTTGGCGCGGCCTGCTGAACTACAGATCCCGGCGTGCCGCGCAAAGGGTCCCTCGCAGGAGGAGTCCCTTTAAAGGGCTCAAAACTTTGAAGGGTATAAAAAAATCTTTATTCACCGAGTCAAAAATAAAATAACAGGAAAACCAGAATAAACCTTTGGAATGCTCATCCCCCCTCCACACCCACTTTCCTTTCCCAACGTGAAGAGACAAAACCTGGGACACTCAGTTTATCAACTGAAAATAGCCTTTCTTCAGCTCTCTTGGGGAGAGGAGTCTCTTTCTCACCACGCCATGGAGAATGCTCCACTTCCCCACAAGTGTGGTGGTTTTGCACAGGAGGCACTCACCGAAGTGATGCTAAGACAAAGCTGATAGGCCTCTGGGGACACCCATGTAAGAACCCAAAAAAAATCACGGGAAATCTTGTGCAAAGATTACTGTTACAAATACAGTAACGGCACCTCCTTTATTATAAATAGTTTTCAAGTTTTATACCTCTAAAAAGTATTTACATGAAAACAGCTCATCGCATTCAGAAAGCAAGAGCTCGTTTTCAGAAAGCATCATTTCAGAAAGCATCATTTCAAAAAGCAAGAGCTTATTGTATTTTACCAGTCCAAATAAATAATGTCAAGTAGTGAAATGTCAAGTTTTACAGCAAATTATTAAGGCACTTACTGCTGCTCAGTAAGGCACTTAATATCCCTTCAATATCACCTCAGATATCCCTTCTGTGTTAATACTGTCAGTTTCCATGCTCACTGCCTTGATTCTGCATTGCTATGGTAAACTTGTATTTTCTCAGTTTGGTCTTGTGCTAACTCAGTTGTTTGGTCTGTAAACCAGCTGCTAAACCCATCCACACCAGGTGAGGTATTAACACTCTCAGTGCTTCCATCCTCCCTCTCTGGGACAAAACCCTGGTGTGGAGAGGAGCAACGTGAAGACACCAAGGTCAGCGAAGAGGAATCGAGACCCAGGTGGGAGGGGTGAGGAGATGCCTTTAATTTTGGGCTGGAATCCTAAGATAAAAGAGAAGCTTTGCTCCTGAACAGCTCATCTTTCTGACAGTACCCCATAAACTGACACGGCCCATGAACACAGCAGTGGGAAATGGGGGGAATGGAATGGAATGGAGAGAGCCACGAGAGAACGGTTTTCCTGTGGAGAAGTCGCCATAACATTAACAAGAGGGACTTCTCTCCCTGAGTGACATGAAGGAAGACAGTTCTAGAGGTAGTAAACTGACTGAAATCTTAGGTTTTGTCACTTTGGATTGTCAGCAGGAAAAGAAAAGCTGTAGGAAGAAGAGGAATGTTCTGAAGGTTTTAATTCTTAGTGCTCGCTCCTTCTTTTTAGGTACTGCTACAGAAATATCAAAATAAACCATAAAAACAGGATAATAAATAAGTAATAAATTTTCCTTAGTACTCTTTTCAAGCTCTGGGCCTGCTTTGCCATTCCCTAACCCTATCTCACAACGAGAAAAGGGTAATTGCATTCCAGTGAGTGGTATTCACATTCTCTGAACAGAGAGAGACAAAGTTCTCTCTCCCAGGATTTTTCCTGAGGAAGGGAGTGAGAAAGCTCTGAGAGAGGAAACAATTCTTTTCTCTACTTGCTGCTCCTGTTGTTTGGCACATATGGAATATGTTATGGGGATTTTTTACAGAGAGTGATTTGTTAATTGGACTCTGGTGATGTTTTTTTGGATTGATTGGCCAACTGGGCCAAAGCTGTGTCGTGACTGTCTGGTCACGGGTTTTTCTAGTTAGTGTGTAGTATCAGTAATACAGCATTAATAATATAGAATACCTTAATGATAATAATATTATGTAGTTTAATGAGATATTTCATTCAGCCTTCTGAAATCAGGGAGTCAGTGCACATTATTCCCACAAGGGGGCTCGTCCTGCCACTAATCACTAAACCCATTTCACTGATTTCAGTGCATTAACTGAGAAATCTCAAATTAGTGAACCAAAACCACACAAAATCGCTGTTTCTGTCCAGTTTCAAACTAAAGCTGCCACAGCAAGGAGCAGTTCTCTCGTGGCTGCCTGGAAATCTGGAACCCTGAAGCACTTCTGTCTTTTGCAGCCTTCAGGGGCCATGTCAGCTTACTGGGGGGGTATTTTTAAGGATGAGCTATTCTGGCATAACAATAAAAGTTCTTTTAATCCATCTCTGGGATCACAGGGCAACGTTTTTCACCTTTCTCATCCCCCTCTGTTCAAACTTCTCATTGGATCACAGCTACTGCAACATCTGCTTATTTCAATACTGAGGCTTCCCATAGCTGTGGTTAGAATGCTACATCCTCCCATGAATTACAGGGAAAAAACAAAGCTTGATATATCAAATACATCTTCACCATTGCCTTACAAAAGGTGACTCAGGCATCTCCTCAATCCCCTCCCATCTAAAATTTGACTCCTTTACTGACCTCAGTGTCCCACGTTATTTGCTCCAAGGCCCAGGTGTCACAGTCCTGTCCCTTGTGGTGCCACAGGGGTGGCAGCTGCTCCATCCTCTGTGTCCCCATTGGGTTTTTGGGAGATTTTGGAGCTGCCCCCAGTGCTGGCCATGAGGCTGCTCATGGTGTTGGGACAGTCCTGGTGGCTGCTGGTGGCATTGGGACAGTCCTGGTGGCTGCGGGTGGCATTGGGACAGTCCTGGTGGCATTGGGACAGTCCCCGGGACACGGCCTGGCTGTGGCAGAAATCTCAGCCCAGCCCTGCACCAGCCTGGCTGCGTGGGGCTGGCCAGTGACCTGTCCCCAGGCCAGAGGAAAAACCTTTTTTTTAGGCTTTGTTGGTTTTTTAAAACCTGCTTTTCTACAGAGGCGTGTTCAGCTCCTTTGGTGTCAATCTTTGAACCCATCCAGGTGATTGGCTCTTCACAGATCACCAGCAGATTGGCTCTGTCCCACAGGGACCCAGCCCTGCATCCCCTGGGCTCTCTCCCACCTAAAAACCCAACAATCCATTAAACCATGATGGGAGATGAGACAGAGTCAGGAGAACCAAAATCAGCCCCAAATCAGAATCCCAAACCCGCCCCAAATCAGCACCAAACCCACCCCAATTACACCCAATTCCACCCCAAATCCGCCCCAAATCAGCCTGAGATCCACCCCAAATCAGCCCCATCCTGGCTCCATCCCCCTCCCAGGCCCCACCTCCTGCTCCCCAGGGCTCCAGGATGGTTTTCCACGCTCACCTTTATATTTACAGTAAAACACGAGGAAAGTCGATAAAAGCAATGCGAGTTCAACCATGGCTATGATGCTGATCCAGATCCAGCTGCTGGAGTGGCCACCTGAAAAGAGAAGATCCAGCTGGAACATCCCAAAATAAACCTGGCTCCTCCTGGCATTAGGCAGAGGGAATTTGGCCTCAAATCCCGCCCTGATCCCTCATTCCAGGGGATCTCACTCCAAGCCAGGGCAGAGGCGGCGCTGGACGAGGACGAGCCAAATCCCCAAATCCCAGAATCCCAAATCCCAAATTCCCAAATCCCAGAATCCCAAATTCCCAAATCCCACAGTTGTGGGGTCAGAAAGGAACTCTGGAACTGCCAGGACGGGGTCACCCAGAGCAGAGGACTCGGGGACACGGCCAGGTGGCTTTGGGGTGGCTCCAGAGGGGGACACTCCATGGGAAGAGGTTCTCAACCAGAGATGGTTCCTTGGGGTTGGCTTTGTGGCCACCACTCCTTGTCCCGTCCCTGGCACCTCTGGGAAGAGCCTGGACTTTCCTGGGAAAGGGATTTTGGGGGGAGCTGGAGGGTGCTGGGCTGGGGCTCCCCAATCCCCCTTCCCAGCCGGGCATGGAAAAGCTGCCCTGGGCACTCGGGGACACTTGTGGTCAACTGGGGACATTTGGGGACACTTGGGGACACTTGGGAGCATGGCTGGACACAGGCAGGGCTGGCAGCTTACCTGGGCTGGGAGGGTGCGTGGTGATTGCTGGTGAGGAGAGAGAAAGGGACACGGGCTCAGAGCTTCCCTCTGCATCCCAGGGAGAGCCAGAGCCTGGAGAGCGGGGTGAGCCCATCCCAACCCCAAATCCCAGCTTTTCCTGCTCTCAGGGATCAGGATCAGCCCAGCCCAACCCCAACATTCCTATGTTCCTCAGGGGATCAGGATCAGCCCATCCCAACCCCAAATCCCAGCTTTTCCTGCTCTCAGGGATCGGGATCAGCCCATCCCAACCCCAAATCCCAGCTTTTCCTGCTCTCAGGGATCAGGATCAGCCCATCCCAACCCCAAATCCCAGCTTTTCCTGCTCTCAGGGGATCGGGATCAGCCCAGCCCAACCCCAACATTCCTATGTTCCTCAGGGGATCAGGATCAGCCCATCCCAACCCCAAATCCCAGCTTTTCCTGCTCTCAGGGACTGGGATCAGCCCACCCCACCTTTCCCCAGCTCTCACCGTTGTGGAGCTCCCCGGGGTTGGCGATGCCGACGCTCCTGCTGCTCACAGGGTTCCGTGTCGTGCACGTCAGCAGCCCCAGCTCCTCCTGGGATGATTCATTCACCTGCAGCACGGGGCTCTCAGCCCTCGGCTGAGCCAAGGGGGAGGAGATGCTCTCGAAGCATTCCTCACTGATGGAGTCTCGGGGCATGGAGCAGCGCAGGCAGCAGCTGCAGCTCCCCTCCAAGCAGTTCTGGGCCTCGCAGGTCACCGTGAGCTCTGTCGGCTCCCCTGGGGGCACCACGGTGTCACAAACCTCACTTTTAGTGTGAAACCCCCCAAAACACCACTAACAGCACCCCCAAAACAGCACTAAAATCACCTACTGAACACCTGCAGGGTGAAGGTGGATTTTTTATCCCCAATGATTACGGAGTAGATCCCGGCATCCTCCATCCTCAGCTGGGAGATGCTGAGCTCGTGGCCGCTCTCAGAGACAGCAAAGCGGGTTTCGAATTTGTCTTCGAAAAATATGAGCCGAGGAGGGTCCTTGAACACCACAGTCACGATGGGATCGCTCCCGACGCTCCAGAGCGCGACGTCTCTGTCGGGGTTGTGGCTGCGGAAGGTCACAGAGCCGCCCACGGCCCCCATCACCTCCCTGGGGTCGCTGGCGCCCGCTGGGGAGAGAAAGGGGGAGAGAACTTGGGATGGGGTGGGATGGGAGGCTGGGATGAGGGTGGGGTGAAGCTGGGGTGAAGAAGGGCTGAGTTTGGGCTGGAGGTGGGTTGAAGGTGGGCTGAAGATGGGATCCAGGTGGGATCAGGGTGGGATGAAGTGGCTGAACCCAGAGGATGAAGCCCATCAGGGCTGGGGCTGTTTGGAGGCTCACGGGGGGCTCATGGAAGGGTCCCTGGGTGAAGGGAGAGCACGAGGCCACCCCCAGGCTGAGCCCCCACAGCCTCGAGCCAAGGACGGAGCCCGGAGGGGACCTGAGAGGGAAAGGGGAGCGAGGAGCTGGGGACAGCCTGGCCCTGGACACTGCTGGGGTGCCTGGGGCAGCTCCACCACGGCTTCTCCAGGCTGAGCACTCCCTGAACGGCCCCTGGGAGTCTGTGGGGATGGCTCCAACAGTTCCAACACCTTCTCATGCTGGGGGCACCAGAGCTGGTGGGATCTCACCACTCCAGGTGGGCTCTCACCATTCCAGGTTGGATCTCACCATTCCAGCAGTGAAAACCCTCCCACACTCCTTTGGATGCAGCCCAGGACAAGGTCCAGGATCCCTCTGGGCCCATCCCTTCCCTCCACTGACCACACTGCTCCCTTGGCTCACCAACTCAAGGAGGAAGGAGTTGCTTTTGCTATTTTTGCAACTTCCCATTTCCAATTAACCGTGTCACACCATTTATACTGGGAATGGAGTTCTCCTTCCCAGTTTTTCTAACAGGGAACTGATCCTGGCCCAGCCCCAAGTTCAGTCACCCCTGGGACACGGACAGAGGAGCCCGTGGCAGGAAAAGCTGCAGGGGGAGATAAACTCACAGGAATAACGAAACCACGGGATGGTTCACATGATAAACCCCCCTCAGAGGCTGTGGGGAAGGGCTGGGGCTGAACCTTTGCCCAATTTCCCTCTTTTCAGCCAGAAAACACCCCAAGATGAGACCTCCAAAAACCAGGAGGCAACGTGGAGAGGAGCAGGAGCTGAAGACAGAGCAGGATGTCTGGAGAACATCTGGAGCAGAGGCTGGGCAAGAGATGGACACCAGAGATGGACACCAGGGATGGACACAGAGATGGACCCCAGCCCTGTTACCAGCAGGAGCTCCATGGCAGCCCTGGATCCCAACACTGGGCACAAATCCACCCTGTGCAGCTGCTCTGGTGCTCCCACACAGCCCTCGACCCCAAAAACCCAAAAACCAGCCCAAGATCTCCTTCCCAGGGGACAAGGAGCACCCGGCACTCACTGGTTTGGTGGAGGAGGGCGAGGATGGCGAGATGAGGGATCCAAAACACGTCCATGGATATCCAGAAATGGAGAGGATTTGGGGCATCAGTGTGCAAAAATGAGCACCACGAAGAGGAAGAGCACCTGGGTGGAGAGAAGGTGGCTTTAGATGTGGTTTGTGACAAAAATGGAGCGTCAAGGAGGAGCAATCCCACCAGCCCAGGCTGCTCCAAGTCCTGTCCAGCCTGGCCTTGGACACTCCCAGGGATGGGGAATCCATGGAACCACCTGGGCCAGGGAAGGATTGATCCCTAAAATCCCATCTAAAGCAGCCCAGGGAATCCTGGAATGGTTTGGGATGGAAAGGAACCTGAAATCCCAAAAATTCCCACCCCAGTTCCTTGGGCAGGGTCCTTCCCCTATCCCAGGTGGGTCCAGCCTGGCCTTGGAAACTCCCAGGGATGGGAAATCCATGGAATAACCTGGGGGGGGGGATGGAGGGGGGCTGGGATGGAGGGGGGCTGGCTGCGGGTTTTGGGGGATTCTCCTCGGTTCTCTCACCTCGTGCCGGCCATCGGTGCCATGGCGGTCCCTCCTCTTACGCTGCTCTTCTTGCACGTTCCTGGAAGCGACAAGAACCACAAACCCTCTGTGAGAAACTGCGCCCACGTTCCAAATTGTAAAGGTTTAGTAAACCTGGACAAAATACAGCAAAGACTGAATCAGGGGAAAGCGCAGAGCCACGCAAACGGCGACTTGTGTGCCCGGCTGCTTTCCTCCGGCAGCCGCCTGTCACGGAGCCCGGCGGTGAATTTGGCTGCCCCGCGGCCGTGCCTGGGCTCCCTCCCTTGTGCTCTGAGCTCCGTCCTGCTCTGAGCTCCGTCCCTTGTGCTCTGAGCTCCCTCCGTTCTGCTCCGAGCTCCGTCCCTTGTGCTCTGAGCTCCGTCCCTTGTGCTCTGAGCTCCGTCCCTTCTGCCCTGAGCTCCGTCCCTTCGGCTCTGAGCTCCGTCCCTTCTGCTCTGTGAACCGCTCCCTCCCTTGTGCTCTGAGCTCCGTCCCTTCTGCTCGCTCCGTGAACCGCCCCGACCGCGCCAGGGCTCCCCTCGGTGCCCGCGTCCCAGCCCGACCGCTCCGCATCCCTGCCTGCTCTGCTCTGCTCTGCTCTGCCCGTGCCGTTACCTGCCCGTCCTACGGGCGCTCCCCGCTCCCCGCTCAGGTGCGCCCGATAAATGCTCCGCCTCTGGTTCCGGTACCGGATCCGCCCACGCCGCGCCCTGGGCAGGCCGAGACTCGGCGCGATGCCCGTCCTGCCCTGCCCTGCCCTCCTTTTCCCGTAACCGCAGCTCCGGGAAACTCCCTGGAGCTCAGCTCAAAGGCAGCCCTCACCAAATTCTTTCTCAAAACGCGGGAGAAAGGCTGTTGAATATAACAAAGAAAAAGAGTTGGATGAGAGGATTGGTCTGTTGGTGCCGGGAGCGGGGGTGGGCCGGGCCGGGGCGGGCGGCGCTGGGAGAGCGGCCCCGGAGGAGCGGCCCGGTCAGCGGGGATGAGCCCGGGCGGTACCGGAGCGGGCCCGGTCAGCGGGGATGAGCCCGGGCGGTGCCGGAGGAGCGGCCCGGTCAGCGGGGATGAGCCCGGGCGGTACCGGAGCGGCCCGGTCAGCGGGGATGAGCCCGGGCGATACCGGAGCGGGCCCGGTCAGCGGGGATGAGCCCGGGCGGTACCGGAGCGGGCCCGGTCAGCGGGGATGAGCCCGGGCGGTACCGGAGCGGGTCCGGTCAGCGGGGATGAGCCCGGGCGGTACCGGAGGAGCGGCCCGGTCAGCGGGGATGAGCCCGGGCGGTGGCGGAGGGGCCCGGTCAGCGGGGATGAGCCCGGGCGGTACCGGAGGCCGGAGCAGCGGCGTGAGGGCGGCGGGGGCTGCTGAGGGGGAAGCACGGCCAGCGGTGTGAGGGCGGCCGCTCGGCGGCTGGGCCGCGGCGTGCAGCTCGCAGGCTGGGCTGGGGCGGCTGCCGGGCCGGCGGGGAGGAGCGGCACTGCCCGAGCGCCGGTACCGGGAGACCGAGGCACGGGGTTGCTTAGGGGGGCTGGGGCGCCCGGTGTCCCAGAATCGCGCCCGAACGCCGGGGCAGGAGGCCGGGGAGCGACCCTCGTTGTGCACGGTAACCTACGCGAGGGGCTCTGAGGCGGCGAGGGGCCTGCTCAGCCCCGGAGTGGCGGAGACGCAGCAGCGACGGACGCAGACGGGACTCGGGCCATTCGGTGTCGGTGTCGGTGTCGGTGTCGGTGAGAGAAGGGGGAGCCGCCCGACCTCACGCGAGGCCCGGGAAAGTCCCGGAAACTGCAAACGGCCGGTGACGCTGCTGGGAGGGCCGGCGGGCGGAACCGGGAAAGGCCCGAAGCCGGTAAGGGCGGAGATCTCCGTGCCCGGGCTCGGAGGGGCCCGTGGAGCTCCTGTGCCCCCCCGCGGCCTCCTCTGCAGAGTGCCAAGGGGCCTCTCCCTGCTCCGTGCCTCAGTTTCCCTCTCTGACCTGGCCTGGTTCTCAAGGCCGGCCTGGGATTCCCCATTCTCGCTCCCGGCGTTCGTGTTCCACCCGGCGCCCCCCGTTACAAAGTGCCAAAGTGCCCCCGTGTCCATCCCGGGGGTCCCAAAATCCATCCCGGGAGTCCCAAAATCCATCCTGGGATCGATCCTGCTCATCCTGGGCGTCCCAAAATCCATGCAGGGGGTCCCAAAATCCATTCCAGGGGTCCCAAAATTCATCCCAGGGTCCCAAAATCCATCCTGGGGGTTCCTCTGCTCATTCCTGGGCATCCCAAAATTCATCCCAGGTCCCCAAACCCATTCCAGGGGTCCCAAAATTCATCCTGGGGGTTCCTCTGCTCATTCCTGGGCGTCCCAAAATTCATCCCAGGTCCCAAAATCCATCCCAGGGGTCGCAAAATTCATCCCAGGGTCCCAAAATCCATCCTAGGGGTTCCTCTGCTCATTCCTGGGAGTCCCAGAATCCATCCTGGGATCCATCCTGCTCATCCTGGGCGTCCCAAAATTCACCCCAGGTCCCAAAATCCATTCCAGGGGTCCCAAAATTCATCCCAGGGTCCCAAAATCCATGCAGGGGGTCCCAAAATCCATTCCAGGGGTCCCAAAATTCATCCCAGGTCCCAAAATCCGTGCAGGGGGTCCCAAAATTCATCCCAGGGTCCCAAAATCTATGCAGGGGGTCCCAAAATCCATTCCAGGGGTCCCAAAATTCATCCCAGGGTCCCAAAAATCCATCCTGGGGGTTCCTCTGCTCATTCCTGGGAGTCCCAGAATCCATCCTGCTCATCCTGGGCGTCCCAAAATTCATCCCAGGGTCCCAAATCCATTCCAGGGGTCCCTACAATTCATCCCAGGTCCCAAAATCCATCCTGGGGGTCCTAAAATTCATCCCAGGGTCCCAAAATCCATCCTGGGGGTTCCTCTGCTCATCCTGGGCGTCCCAAAATTCATCCCAGGTCCCCAAATCCATTCCAGGGGTCCCAAAATTCATTCCAGGGTCCCCAAATCCATCCTGGGGGTTCCTCTGCTCATTCCTGGGGGTCCCAAAATCCACTCCAGGGAATCCCAAAATCCATCCCGGGGGTTCTAAAATCCATCCCAGGGGGCTCTTTGTACACAGAATTCCCCATGTTGGGGTCTTATTTGGTAAATAAAACTCCTTTGGTAGCAAATCTGGTCCCTGTCACCCCCAAATCCGGGACAGGGACACCCAAATTGGTGTCCCCATGTCCTGGAGGATTTCTGGGGGGGCCCCACCTGGATTTGGGGTCCCCCTCCCCAATTTGCCACCCCAGCAAATGATTCTTCTCTTAATTAAATAATTGTTACAAAAGGCTGAAGTTGTAATTAATTTTATTTTTAAGCCTTTCTCCAAAAATCGGGGGATCCTCACCCTCACCCCCTTCCCCCTTTGCCATCAGCCCCGAGCTCAAACCCGATGGAAAAGAGGGAAAAAATGGGGAAAATCCTTAAATTTGTGCAAAAAAAACCCCCCATTTCCACCCACCCCCACCCCAAGCCAGAAATTGGGGTCCAAAATTTTCAAATTGGGGCTGAAATTGTCCAAATTTGGACCAAACCCGACAGATCGGGGGCCAAAATCCCCAAAATTGTGCCTGAAAGATGGAAATGGGAACGAAATCCTGCAGATGGGGCTGAAAGGCCAAAAATGGGAATAAATTCACCAATTCTGGGGCTGAATCCAGGAACTGGGCACTAAAATTCGGCAAATTGGGATCAGAATTCCACACTGGGCACCAAACACAGAAATTGAGCCTAAAATCCTGGAAATTGGGACCGAAACCCACAAATCTGGACTGAAACTGGGCCTAAAATAGTTTTGTTTTTTTTTTTTGTTAACCCGAGCTGGGCTGAAATCCTGGAAATTTTACTGAAATCCCCAAATTTGGCTGAGAAATAAAAACCTGGGTGTGAAATGCTGAAAATTGGGAGCAGAACCCAACGGTTTGGGCTGAAATGCTGGAATTTTTGGGGTTGAAACCCTGGATTTTTTTGCTAAAATTCTGGAATTTCGGGCTGAATTCCTGGAACTTTGGGGATGAAATCCTGGATTTTGGGGCTGAAATACTGGAAAATTTGGGGCTGAAATACTGGAATTTTGAGCTAAAATCATGGATTTTTGGCCTGAAATCCTGGAATTTTTGAGGCTAAAATCCTGGATTTTCGGGCTGAAATCCTGGAATTTCGGACTAAAGTAATGGGTTTTTGGGCTGAAATCCTGGAATTTCTGGGGCTGAAATCCAGGATTTTTTGGGCTGAAATAATGGATTTTCAGGCTGAAATCCTGGATGGTTTTGGTTGAAATCCTGGAATCTTTCTTCTGAAATCCTGGAATTTTTGGGGCTGAAACCCTGGTACTGAAATGCTGGAATTTTGGGCTAAAATCCTGGATTTTTGGGCTGAAATCCTGGAATTTTTGGGGCTGAAACGCTGGATTTGTTTGGTAAAATGCTGGAATTTTGGGCTGAAATCCTGGAATTTTTGGGGCTGAAATGCTGGATTTGTTTGGTAAAATCCTGGATTTTTGGGCTGAAATCCTGGAATTTTTGGGGCTGGAACCCTGGATTTGTTTGGTAAAATGCTGGATTTTTGGGCTGAAATCCTGGAATTTCTGGGGCTGAAATGCTGGAATTTCGTGCTGAAATACTGGAATTTTGTGCTAAAATAATGGATTTTTAGGCTGAAATGGCGGATTTTTGGGCTGAAACACTGGAATTTTTGGGGCTAAAATGCTGGAATTTTGGGCTGAAATGCTGGAATTTTGGGCTAAAATAAAGGATTTTTGGGTTGAAATGCTGGAATTTCATGCTGAAATACTGGAATTTTGGGCTGAAATAATGGATTTTTAGGCTGAAATGGTGGATTTTTGGGCTGAAATGCTGCAATTTCGTGCTGAAATACTGGCATTTTGGGCTGAAATAAAGGATTTTTGGGCTGAAACGCTGGAATTTCGGTCCAACCCCCCCCCAAGTGTCACCCCCCTCCCCAAATCCCCCCTTTCCCTCCCCCTGGGGGTGCAGGAAGAGGCGCAGCCGGGATCGTTGGAGCCGTGTATTGTCGGGAAGCCAATCCAGAATAAAAACAGTGCAAATACAGGAACAGGGATCTGGGCCCCCCCGGGGGTCCCGGTGCCGCCCCGTGTGAAAGGCACAGAATTGGGGGGTGGAGCCCCCCGGCCCCCCCTCCTTGCACGGTTCATGTCACACACACGAGGTCACACGACACGGACGTGACACTTCCACAACACCAGGCGGGTCCTTCCCGGCGCCTCCCCGGGAAACTTTGCCGGTTTTGCCGTTAGTTTTTCTCGGTTTTTTCTCTTCTTTTTTTCCGTTTTTTTTGTTTTTCTTTTTTTTTTCTACACAATGTACAGGTTTGTTTGTTTTGTTTTTTTTTGTTGTTTCTGTTTTTTTTTTTTTTTTTGGTGGATTTTTTTTTAACCTTTTTTTGTCTTTTTTTTCCCCTTTTTTTTCTTTTTTTTTAATGTGTCAAGAAACAGCTCAAGTTTTATATACACGGATGAGTCCTGGTTATATCGGCAGCGAGAGCGGAAGCAAACGGGGGCGGGACTGGGGAATTGGGGCGGGAATTCGGGATGGGCGATGGGAGATGCCTTTGGAGGAACCAAAAAAAAAACCCCCCCTCCCCCAAAACAGAAACCCCAAAAAAAGCGTTTTCACAAGCGGATCTACCCCTAGCCGGAAAAAAAGCGGGAAAAAATCCTCAAAGTTTGGAGCTGGGAGGGGAGGGGGGAATAAAAAAAGGGAATTTTCTGGGATATCACAGCCCTGGGGGCAGCAGGAGGGGGGGAAAAGGGGGGCAAGCCAAAAATAATAATAATTATAATAATAATAATAATAAAAATAGGGATAAACCTATGCTGGGGGGGTGGGGAGGGGGCCGGACATGGATCCAAATTCCCCCCTGGAATTCCGGGATTGGGGTGGGGGAACTGCCTGGGATCCCAGGAGGGGTTTGGGGGCATTTTTGGGATTGGGGGGGGGGGGTCCATTTTTGGGGGGTTGGAACTGCTCAGGAGCCCGGGAAGGAATTTGGGGCCATTTTGGGGTTGGGAACTTCCCCCCCCCATCAATCCTGGGAATCACTTTTGGGGTTTGGGGTCGATTTTGGGGGGTGGGAACTGCCCAGGACCCCCCAGGAGGGGATTTGGGGTCGATTTTGGGGGGTGGGAACTGCCCAGGATCATTTTTGGGGGGGGGGGGGGGGAAACTGCCCGCAGCCCCCAGGGCTGAGACCCCCCGGGGGGGGTGACAGGGCTGGTCCCCCCCCCAAATTTCGTTTATAGCACCAAGAGTTCGCCCCCCCCCCCTATTGCACTTGGGTTTGGGATTTTTTTCCAGGTTTTCACCATTTTCATGGGTGAAAATCCCTTTTTTTAGGGTTTTTTTAAATTTGTTTTTTCAATGAAACTCAGCCCTGGGGGGGGGGACGGGACAGTGGCACTTGGGGGGTGGAGAGGAGTGACCCCCCCCCTCCAAAAGTAGAAAAGAAACCCCTAAAATAACCCAAAAAATCAGGTTTTAGCCCCAAAACCCCGATTTGTCAAAGTGCTCCCCGGGGTGAGAAAAGGGGGGGGGAGGATTTTGGGGAGGGAATTGAAAAAGGGGAAAATGGGGGAGGGGGCAAAGGGGGGAGCAGCTGGAAATGACCAAAGCCAACAAAAACACCCCAAAATTCTGAATACAAAACCCCATTAACCCCCCCCAAAAATCAGAATAAACCCCACTTTGCCTCTGGGGGGTCCCGGGGGGATTTTGGGGGGTCCAACCCCCCCCGGGTAAGTGCTCATTGAATTTGGGGAGGGGGCTGGAGAGGGGGGGGCCCTCCTCCAATTCAGGGTGGGTTGGGGTCCCCCCTAAAATTAATGGGGGGGTTCCCCCCTCTGAACTCAGGGGTTGGGTCCCCCCTGGTTTGGGGGGATTTGGGGAGGATTTGGGACCCCCCCAATTGGGGGAATTGCACGAGAGGAGCAGGAGAGGCTCAGAGTCAGGGAAAAAGGGGAATTGTGACCAAAATTCACCAAAACCATGAAAAAATCGGGGAGGGGGAGGTCGGGGAAGGGGAGGGGAAGGTGGGGAAGGCTGAAGTGCAAATCGAGACTTTTTCTCGCGGCTCATTTTCTTGCTTTGGGTTGTCCTCGACACCCCCGGGGGACACCGAGACCCCCCCCCAGCGCCACCCCCGGGGACAGAGGGGACATCAGAGACCCCTCCCCACCATGGGTGCCACCGCTGTCACCCCCGGGGTGGCACACAGGGACCCCGGGGTGGCACAGGGGGACCCCAGGGTGGCACACAGGGACCCCGGGGTGGCACACAGGGACCCCGGGGTGGCACAGGGGGACCCCAGGGTGGCACACAGGGACCCCGGGGTGGCACACAGGGACCCCGGGGTGGCACAGGGGGACCCCAGGGTGGCACAGAGGGACCCCAGGGTGGCACACAGGGACCCCCCCGCTGTCCCTGGGGGGGACACATTGGTGACCCCGGTGCCACCCCCGGGGACAGAGGGGACAGGGAGGGCTGAGAGCGGCTCTGGAGCATGCAGGGCTTGGGGACAGGCGTGGGGACAGCTCTGGGGACAGCTCTGGGGACACTCACCCGCCCTGGCTCCGCCGTCCGCTCCGGAGCCGCCGCGTCCCCAGCGCGGGGACAGAGGGGACACCCCCGGAATGGGGACCTGGGGGGGGTCTGGTCACCTCGAGGGGACACTGAGGGACCCCCGAGGGGTTCCTGGGGTGGCTCTGGCAGCGTCTGTCACCCCTGGGGACATCGGGATCGGGGCTGGAGCCGAGGGTTTGGGGTCAGGGTCCTCCGGGGAGGTGACACCCCAAAATTGGGGACAGGGGCAGGTGACACCCCCGGGATCAGATCCAACAGGGATTTGTCCCCCCCCGGGATCAGAGCATCCCCCCCAATCAGCACAGGCTGCCCCCCAACATCTCCCCCCCGGGGGAGCGGGGAAGGTGCCCTTGCCAAAGTCTCTGGAAAAAGGGAGAAAAAAGCTTTAACCATCCATGGAGCGAAGGGAGGGGGGCAAAAATAAGGAAAAAAGGGGCAAAAAACAACCCACAACACAAGGGGGAAGCGGCGGCGTTACAAAACGAGCGGCGGGGCCGGGGCGACTCCCGGCCTGGAAAACCGAAGGAACTTCGGGCTGGGATCGGGGGCGGGTCGCCGTTTGAAATGTTTGTTTTGTCTGGTTCGCTGTTTTGTTTTTGTTGTTTTTTTGTTTTTCTCTGTTTGTTTCTCTGGGGTTCTGGCTCTGCTCTCCCCGGGAGCGGCGGCGCCCGGCCCGGCCCGGGGGGCTGTGGGCACAGCCGGGGCTATTTCTGCCCGCTGATGGACTGGGATATGGAGCGCGGCGGGATCATATCCAGCAGGTACTCCCGCTGCCGGTCCGCCAGGCTCGACGCTTTGTGGCCCCCGATGCCGGCGTTCAGGTAGGCGATGTTCACCCCTGGGGAACGGCACGCGTGGATGCCGGGGACCCCAAACATCCCGGGGACCCCAAAGATCCCACAGACAGCACAGATCTCCAGCACCGCATGGATACCGGGGACCCCAAACAGCCCGGGGACCCCAAAGATCCCACAGAGCCCAGGGACCCCAAAGATCCTACAGACAGCACAGATCTCCAGCACCGTGTGGATACCGGGGACCCCAAAGATCCCAGGGACCCCAAAGATCCCACAGATCCCACAGACAGCACAGGGCTGCGGCACCACATGGATACCAGGGACCCCAAACATCCCAGACACCCCAAAGATCCCACAGAGCCCACAGAGCCCAGGGACCCCACAGATCCTACAGACACCACAGGGCTGTGGCACCACGTGGATACCGGGGACCCCAAAAATCCCAGGGACCCCAAAGATCCCACAGAGAGCATGGATCCTCCAGCACCACAGGGATACCAGGGACCCCAAAGATCCCAGACACCCCAAAGATCCCACAGAGCCCAGGGACCCCATAGACCCCACAGATCCCATGGATCCTCCAGCACCGTGCCCATCCCAGGGACCCCACAGATCCCACAGACAGCACAGATGTCCGGCACCACAGGGATACCAGGGACCCCAAAAATCCCATGGATCCCAGGGACCCCATGGATCCCACACATCCCACAGAGCCCATGGATCCCACAGCATGGGTCCTCAGCACCATGGGGATACCAGGGACCCCAAAAATCCCACAGATCCCACAGACCCCACAGCTCCCATAGCCCCACAGCCACCTCAAAACCCCCACGAGGCAGGGAGGGCCAGGACGGGGCTGGCACAGGGTGGGAATCCCAAATTCTGCCCCAAAATCCAACGGGCGTGGCCTGAGCTGTCCCACAGTGCTGATCCCATCCCACCCCATTCCCACCCCATCCCAGCCGTACCTGGCATTCCCAGGAGCCCCCCGGCCACGGAGAGCTGCGGGGCCTGGGCGAAGTTGGAGAGCATGGAGCGGGCCGAGGTGGGGATGCCGCGCTGGAGGCTGCTCTGGGGCTGCGGGGCCTGGGACACACGGACACGGACACACGGACACGGCGTTGGGATTGTGGGCGTGGGGGGAAAGGGCAGCCATTGCACCCATCCTGATGGGCACATCCCCTCCCATCCCCATCGTCCCATCCCCATGGTACCATTCCATCCCAATGACCACATCTCATCCCACCCCTATGATCCCATTCCATCCCCATGATCCCATCCCATGATCCCATCCCATGATCCCACGACTCCATGATCCCATTCCATTACCCCATGAACCCATCCCATGATCCCATCCCATGATCCCATTATTGGCTCATCCCATGATCCCATCCCATTACCCCACGATCCCATCCATTACCGCATTAATCCCACCCATTATCCCATGATCCCATCCCATGATCCCATTATTGGCTCATCCCGTGATCCCATTATCCCATCCCATTATCTCATAGTCCCATCCTCATGATCCTACCACATTATCTCATCCCACGATCCCATCCCATAATCCCACCCCACAACTCCCTGAGCCCAGGCCCCGGGTCCCGCTCCCGGTCCCACCTGCCGGAGCGTGTGGTGCCGCAGGATCCCGTCCTGTTTGCCCACGCTGGGCACGGCGGGCGCGGCCGTGGGGGACAGGGCAGCCTGCTGCTGCAGCCGCTGCTCGATCTCCTGGGGACGGACAGACAGACAGACACCCATGGGAATGACAGCCACGGCAATGACAGTCACCCACGGGAATGACACCCCATCCAAATCCCAAGGGAATGACATCCATCCCCCCGGGGACAGGGCAGCCTGCTGCTGCAGCCGCTGCTCGATCTCCTGGGGACAGACAGACATCCATGGGAATGACACCCCATCCAAATCCCATGGGAATGCCATCCCATTCAATGCCCGTGGGAATGCCACCCCTCAGGAATGTTGCCCATAGGAACGACACCCCGGGAATGACACCCTGCTCAATTCTTCAGGAATGCCAACCCGGCTGGGACGGGATCAGTGGGGTGGGTTTAATGGGGTGGAATCAACTGGATCAATGGGATGAGATCAATGGGATCACTGGGATGGGATCAGTGGGATGGAATCAATGGGATCGATGGGATGAGATCAGTGGGATCAATGGGATAGGATCAATCGGATGGGATAACTGGGATGGGATCACTGGGATGGGATCGATGGGATCAATGGGATGAGATCATTGGGATCACTGGGATGGAATCAATGGGAACAATGGGATGGGATCAATGGTGTGGAATCAATGGGATCAGTGGGATGGAATCAATAGGATCACTGGGGTGGGATCAATGAGATGGGATCAATAGGATCACTGGGGTGGGATCAATGGGATGGAATCAATGGGATCAGTGGGATGGGATCAATGGGATCAGTGGGATGGGATCAATGGGATGGGATCACTGGGGTGGGATCAATGGGATCAATGAGATGGGATCAATAGGATCACTGGGGTGGGATCAATGGGATGGGATCACTGGGGTGAAATCAATGGGAACAATGGGATGGGATCAATAGGATCACTGGGGTGGGATCAATGGGATGGAATCAATGGGATCAGATCAATGGGATGGGATCACTGGGGTGGAATCAATAGGATCACTGGGGTGGGATCAATGAGATGGGATCACTGGGGTGGGATCAATGGGATGGGATCAATAGGATCACTGGGGTGGGATCAATGGGATGGGATCACTGGGGTGAAATCAATGGGAACAATGGGATGGGATCAATGGTGTGGAATCAATGGGATCAATGGGATGGGATCAATAGGATCACTGGGGTGGGATCAATGGGATGGGATAACTGGGGTGAAATCAATGGGAACAATGGGATGGGATCAATGGAATAGGATGGGAACAGTGGAATGGGATGGGACAGGGTGGTTTGGGGTGCTTTGGGATGTTTTGGGCTGAAATGAGCCACCGGGAAGGGGCATTCCCAAGGATCCCCACCTGCTCCTGCTGCAGGGCCTTGACGAAGGCGTTCTTGAGGCGATTCGTGTGCTCGGCCTTGAGCGCCTTCTTCTGGTTGGAGGTCTGGCACTGCTCGCACAGGATCCGCCCGCCCTTCTCCTGCTTCCAGTGCGGCGTGAAGTCCGTGCGGCACTGCGCGCACACGAACGGCTCCACGCGCGGCACCGCCGGGGCGCTCTTCCCTGAAACACAGCCCAGCCCAGCACCCAGTCAGAACACAACATTCTGGGGGGAAAGGCTGAAAATCCTGACTGAAATCGCCAAAAAAACTGGGTGGGAATAGTGGAAGTTTTGGCTGAAATCGTGTGAATTGGATGAAATCCTGCAAATCGGTCAAAAATCCTGCATCGAGCCAGAACACAACGTTTTGGGGTGAAATCCTGAAAATCCCAACTGAAATCACAAAAAACTGGGCAGAAATATTGAAAGTTTTGGCTGAAATCCTATGAATCGGATGAAATCCTGTGAACTGGCCAAAGTCCTGCAAATGGGCCAAAATCCTGCACCCAGTCAGAACACAACGTTTTGGGGTGAAAGAGTGAAAATCCTGACTGAGATCACAAAAAACTGGGTGGAAATATTGAAAATTTTGGCCAAAATCCTGCGAATTGGCCAAAAATCTTGCACCCTGACAGAACCCAACATTCTGGGCTAAAATCCCCAAAATCCTGACTGAAATGACAAAAATATGGATGGAAGTATTGAAATTTTTGGCTGAAACCCAGCAAATCAGCCAAAAATCCTGCATCCAGCCAGAACCCAACATTTTGGGCTAAAATCCTGAAAATCCCAACTGAAATCACCAAAACCTGGGCGGAAATATTGAAATTTTTGGCCGAAATGCTGCGAATCGGCCAAAATCCTGTAGATTTTGTCTAAAATCCCACCAATTCAATCTGAAAACCTGCAAAGCCATTAAAAACCTTCAAACCCACCCCAAAATTTCAATTTCCACCCACCTCCTTCTACAACCCCTTCCAACCACCTCCAAAGCCCTAAACCCCACGATTTCACCCCGAAACGCCCCAAACCGTGGGTTGAATCCCCCTTGGGACGTCCCCCGGATCACCTTGGCTGTCGATGACGCTCTGCACCACCTCCTCCAGCCCCACCATGTAGATGAACTCGCTGTTGGCGGCGCTGGGCAGGAAGTGCAGGAGCGGCGCCGGCGGCTTCGGGGGAGGGATCTCCAGCAGCGTCTTCTCCAGCTGCTTGCGCAGCGCCAGCTTGGCCGCGGCCTGGGAGTTGGCGGCGTCCGAGAGAGCGCTGGGGCTGGGGAGAGGGGAGGACACGCGGGCCACCGAGCCCGGCTGCATGTGCGACGCGAGGTTCATGTAGATGGCGGAGGAGGACGAGCGCTGGCACGGCACCGAGGAGCCCGACTGCTGCGGGGCAAGGAGGTTTGGGGTCAGGTGGGGATTTGGGATCAGGTGGGGATTTGGGGTCACAGTGGGAGATTTGGGGTCGGGTGGGGATTCGGGATCATAGGGGGTGGGGGATTTGGGGTCACAGTGCGGGATTTGGGGTCAGGTGGGGATTTGGGATCAGGGTGTGAATTTGGGATCAGGTGGGGATTCAGGATCAGGGCACGAATTTGGGATCAGGTGGGGATTTGGGGTCAGGTGGGGATTTGGGATCAGGTGGGGATTTGGGATCATAGGGGGATGGGGGATTTGGGGTCACAGTGGGGGATTTGGGGTCAGGTGGGGATTCGGGATCAGGGTGCGAATTTGGGATCAGGTGGGGATTTGGGGTCAGGTGGGGATTTGGGATCACGGGGGGAATTCAGGATCAGGGTGTGAATTTGGGGTCGTGTGGGGATTTGGGATCAGGTGGGGATTCGTGATCAGGGTGTGAATTTGGGATCAGGTGGGGATTTGAGATCAGGTGGGGATTTGGGATTGGGTGGGGATTTGGGGTCGGGTGGGGATTCGGGATCAGGGTGTGAATTTGGGGGTCAGGTGGGGATTTGGGATCATAGGGGGATGGGGGATTTGGGGTCACAGTGGGGGATTTGGGGTCAGGTGGGGAATCAGGATCAGGGTGTGAATTTGGGATTGGGTGGGGATTTGGGCTCGGGTGGAGATTTGGGATCACGGGGGGAATTCAGGATCAGGGTGTGAATTTGGGATCAGGTGGGGGATTTGGAACCACAGTGGGGATTCAGGACCAGGCTGTGAATTTGGGGTCAGGTAGGGATTTGGGACCACGGTGGGGATTTGGGACCAGGCTGTGAATTTGGGATCAGGTGGGGATTTGGGACCAGGCTGTGAATTTGGGATCAGGTGGGAATCTGGGATCAGGTGGGGATTTGGGTCAGGGCAAGAATTCGGGATCACAATGGGGATTTGGGATTGCTGGGCTCACACACCCCCAGAGCACCAGGAACTGCTGGGGGGACACGAGGGCTGGGGAGTCCAGGGAATTGCAGAGCAGGTGTGGCCTTGGGGTGGGGGGTCGTGCAAACCAGTCCAAACCGGTGCAAACTGGTACAAACCCGTGCCCAAACCAGTGCTCAACCAGCCCCAACCGGTACAAACCAGTAAAAACCAAGTGCAAACTGGTACCAACCGATGTCCAGGTAGTCCAAACCAGTGCCCAACCAGCCCAAACCAGTCCAAACCAGTACCTGAGCAGCCCAAACCAGTGCCCAACCAGCCTGAACCGGTGCCCAGGGAGTCCAAACCAGTACCAACCAGTGCCTGGGCAACCCAAACCAGTGCCCAGGCAGTACAGACCAGTGCAAACCAGCCCGAACAAGTGCCCAACCGGCCCAAACCAGTGCCCAACCAGCCCAAACCAGTGCCCAACCAGCCCAAACCAGTGAAACCAGCCCAAAGCAGCGACCCACCGGCTGGTAGTTGATGGCAGGGCTCATGCCGGGCGTGGAGCTGCGGACCAGGCCGGGTTTCTGGGGCCCGCGCTGGCCCTGGAGCTGGGCGGGGCTGGGGGCGATGACGCGCTGGGACATCAACATGTGGGGCAGGGCTGAGCTGGCGGCCGAGCGGATCACGCTGTGGCCCTGCGGGGAATCCGCGGGGAATCGGGGATCAGATCCCAACAAGCAGCTCGGGATAACCCCGAGGATCCCCCCCAGAGCTCGGTAATAAAATCAGAGAAAAACGAGGGAAACCTGGAGCATTGGTTCCCTGATCCACGGAATTCACAGTTAATCTCTAATGCCCCAAATCCCTCGCTTTTCCCCAAGCTCTCCTGGATTTTTGAGGATTGTGGCCCTTTCCCCCAGCTCAAGCTGGCACATCCCTGTTTCCTGTGGGAGGCTGGAATTGCTGCATGGTCAAGGAGAGCAGCAGAAATCCATGGAGCAAACGCTTCTCCTTAGGGAGCAGCAGGGAGGCTGAAGGCCTTGGAGAATTCCCACCACCCTCATCCCACTCCAGCTGGGACATTGGACATTCAGAGGATCATGGAATATCCAGCTCCACAAGGATCACTGAGTCTTAATTCCTGACAAACCCAAATCCAACCCCGAGCACCGGGAATTGAAGGAAAAAGCCCCTCAGCTGTGTGTGCATCCACCAAAATCAGAAAAACCAGGAATTCTCACCTGTAATGTCCTTAAATTCTGCGGCTCCACCCCCTGAGCTCCGGGCCGGGAGGGGATCTTGGACAGGCCCTGCTGTCCCACGTGGGCGGGGGACGGCTGCACGATGGACGCGGCGTTCTGGACAACGGGGGTCTGGGGGGGCACCAAGGACACGATTTACCTTCCCAGGAGGGGATTTAAGGAATCCCACAGGGGGAGTGGGGGCTCTCTGTGCACCCCTTGCTGTTATCCCTCCCATCCCCAGCCCTCACCTTCTGCACCACATTTTCCTTCTGGAGTTGGCTCTGCCGCAGCTTCTTGAGGAGCACCAGCCGGGCCTCCTCCAGCCGCAGCTCGTCCCGGAGCTGCTTGATCAGCTGCTGCCTCTCCTCCAGGCTCTTCCCCTGGAAAACCCCAGAAACCCAGCAGGACGTGAGCAAGGCAGGGGGGAAAGCTGAATCCAAGTGGGAATTTGGACCACAGGTGCGAGAACAGGGGGGCTGCAGCTGGAACTTGCTGAGAAACGCCCCAAATGTTTCATCCCTCCCCAACACCCCAAATGTTCCATCCCTCCCCAACACCCCAAATGCTTTATCCCTCCCCAATGCCCCAAATGTTTCATCCCTCCCCAACGCCCCAAATGCTTCATCCTTCCCCAACGCCCCAAATGCTTCATCCCTCCCCCAGTGCCCCAAATGCTTCATCCTCCCCAAATGCTTCATCCCTCCCCAAATGCTTCATCCCTCCCCAAATGCTTCATCTCTCCCCAGTGCCCCAAATGCTTCATCCCTCCCCAAATGCTTCATCCTCCCCAAATGTTTCATCCCTCCCCAACACCCCAAATGCTTCATCCCCCCTCAATGTCCCAAATGCTTCATCCCCCCTCAATGTCCCAAATGCTTCATCCCCCCTCAATGTCCCAAATGCTTCATCCCTCCCCAAATGCCTCATCCCCTCCAGGCTGTGCCTTTCCCAGGATGGAATTCCCGTTCCCTCACCTTGAACATCTCCAGGTTGGCCGCCTTGAGCCGCTCCTCCATGCGGGAGCTGGAGCGGGGGCTGGAGGCCTCGTTGTCCGACAGGACGATGATGTCCGGGGACGGGGTCAACCTGCCCCGGTCCTGGTCACTGCAGGGGAAAGGAACCCCAGTCAGGCAGGAATTTGGGATCTGGGGAGCCCCAGTGAGGCGGGAATTTGGGATTTTGGGAGCCCCGCTGAACCAGGAGTGTGGGATTTTGGGAGCAGGATTCCCCTCGTTCCAGTACAGATCCAGAGCGGCGCGGCTCCCATGGATACCAGGAGGGAAGGACTCCCTCCAAAGCACTCCCTCACCCCTCAGGTCCCTCTCCAGGGGTGCAAATCCCACCTGGAAATAAGGTGGGGAACCAGGAGCATGTCCTGGTGCTGGGACGGGAGGGAATGGCAGGGATACTCCATCCTGGAATCCTCACTGAGGTGGAGAAGGGGCTGAGCCCCCCACACACATTAACAGCACCACTCCAAGCCTATCCCAGCCCAAATCTATTGGAAAAGCTCATTCCATAAAGGAAAACCTGTATGAATATCCAACTGATCCATGATGGGATTGGGAAACCAAAGGAGCAGCAGGGAAAAGAAATAAACCAAAAATCAGTGGTGGAGTCCAGCAGGATCCAGGCGGGATCATCCCAGGAAGGAGACTCCAGGAAAAGCCCTTTGAGACCCTGGATTTCATTCCTGCTGCTGGAGAGCCTTGGAAAACTGCGGGATAATCCAGTGTGGAGGTAATTCCAGCTCCCTGGAAGGTCCCTGCAGTGAGGGGACACCGTGGAATATCCCATCCCAAACTGTGAGCCCTGAACGCCCAGGAGGGAGCCCAGAGCCAAATCCCAGCTGCCAGGTTTGGCTGCTCCGAGGGTGGGGAGATGCTCAGGGCTGGGATTGCCTCCCAAACATTCCAGCTGGTTCTGTGGATATTCCAAAGCGCCAGGGCACGGAGCTGTCCCTGCTCCAGCAGAGAAACTCCAGAGCATCCCAAGGAGAAGGAGGCAGTGGGAGCCCATCCAGGCAAAGCAGGCTGAGCGCCAGGAGTTCCAAACTGGGCTGGCACATCTGGGTCCTGGATCAGGGCTGTCCTTCCTGCAGCTCCTGGGGATCATTTTGAGGAGCATCCCGATACATCCAGGCTGCATTACTGACATTCCACCAGGGGAACAAGGCAGAGCCAGAGTCCAAATCCAAGAGGGAGAACGGATCCATCCATGAGGAATCACCAATTGCTGGATTTCCTTTGTCCAGGGAAGAGCAGAACTCCAACAGGATCACTGGAGGAGGAGCCACGGCCAGGGAGGCAGGCACAGGTGAGGAGAGGTGGAGCACATTCCCAAGGAAAATCCAGGAAAATGAGACATTCCCAGTCTCACTTCTCAACTCAGAGTGGAGCGTTCCCAGCTCCTTCCAGGGCTGATTTCCTGATCCAAGGGTCCATGGGCGATGCTGGTGCCCCACTGGGAACCCTCACATTGCACAACATCCAAGGAATTCTGCTGAGGATGCAGCTCCTCCCTCAGAGCAGGACCCTCCAGGGATACCTCCCACCATCCCAGGCTGCTCCAAGCCTTGTCCAGCCAGGCCTCAGACACTTCCAAGGACGAGAAATCCACAAATCCCTGGATGACCTGTGCCACCTTCCCATCCCACCTGCCCTCTGTCCATGGGAAGCCATTTCCCCTCATCCCACCATTCCCAGCTCTCAGTGTCACCAGAAGGGCTCTCCAGGACTCCCCAAATCCCATTTCACTCCCAGCCCAGCCAATCCCACCCCGGAATTCCCAGCACCCACCTCCTCCTGGCGCTCATGTCCACGGGCTCGTCGTTGATGTTCTCCTTGCCCGGCCGGGCCGCGCTCCGCCCGTCCCCGTGGGGCCTCAGGCTCCCGTTGAGCTTCTCCTCGTAGCCCTTGATCCCGTCCGGCTTCACCGGCAGCTCGTGGGGCACCTCCAGCCCCGCCAGGTCCTTGCGCTTGAGCAGCGCCAGCATCTTCAGCCTCTCCATGGCCTCGTGTCCCTCCATCTTCAGCCTCTTGGCCAGGACGTCCTCGCGCTCCTCCGCCGGCTCCAGGCTCCGCTTGAGCAGGTTCAGGCGCAGCGCGTCCTCCGTCATGCGGTCCATCCTGAGGGACAGGGACAGGGACAGGGACATGTCAGTGCCAAGGATCCCGGTGAACCCCCCCAGGATCCCCCCTGAGCTCAGCTCGGCTTCCTCGGAGAGCTCTGATCTCCTCTTGGAGAGCTCTGATCTCCTCTTGGAGAGCTCTGATCTCCTCACGGAGCTCCAATGCCTTGGAGAGCTCTGATCTCACGGAGCTCTGACCTCTTGGAGAGCTCTGATCTCCTCATGGAGCTCCAGTGCCTTGGAGAGCTCTGATCTCCTCACGGAGCTCTGACCTCTTGGAGAGCTCTGATCTCCTCACGGAGCTCTGACCTCTTGGAGAGCTCTGATCTCCTCACGGAGCTCCAATGCCTTGGAGAGCTCTGATCTCCTCACGGAGCTCCAATGCCTTGGAAGGCTCTGATCTCCTCATGGAGCTCCAATCTCACAGAGGTCCGAGCCCTTGGAGAGCTGCAATCTCAGAGAGTTCTGACCTCTTGGACAGCTCTAATCTCACAGAGCTCCAAACCCTTGGAGAGCTCTGATCTCCTCATGGAGATCCAATGCCTTGGAAAGCTCTGATCTCCTCATGGAGCTCCAATCTCACAGAGGTCCGACCCCTTGGAGAGCTGCAATCTCAGAGAGTTCTGACCTCTTGGACAGCTCCAATCTCACAGAGCTCCAAACCCTTGGAGAGCTCTGATCTCCTCATGGAGCTCCAACGCCTTGGAGAGCTCCAATCCCACAGAGCTCCGACCTCTAGGAGAGCGCCAATCTCACAGAGCTCCAATGCCTTGGAGAGCTCTGATCTCCTCATGGAGCTCCAACGCCTTGGAGACCTCCAACCCCACAGACCTCTTGGAGAGCTCCAATCTCACAGAGCTCCAAAGCCTTGGAGAGCTCCAACCTCTGGGAGAGCTCCAATCTCACAGAGCTCCAATCTCTTGGAGAGTTCTGATCTCCTCACGGAGCTCCAACGCCCTGGAGAGCTCCAACCTCTGGGAGAGCTCCAATCTCACAGAGCTCCAATGCCTTGGAGAGCTCCAATCTCCTCACAGAGCTCCAACCTCCCCAGTCCCCATCCAGGTCAGGAGTTTCCCCCTCTGAAAGGCCCTGAAGTCCCTGAGAACGGCAGCACAATCCCTCCTTTGGGATTAAACCCCGTGGAGCAGCTCCAGCAAGGAAGGGGAGCTGGGATGAAGCCCCTGGAACGCCAGGAAATCCCCACCGTGGGCTTTTTCCAGGCAGGAATGCTCGGCAGCTCCGGGCTGGAGGCTCGGGCAGGTCCATCCCCGCCCTCCCACCTCTCCAGGTGCAGGAATGCCCCTCTGGAAAACAGGCAGGAGCCCATCCCAACCCCATCCCAAGCCTGGAGCCCATCCCAACCCCATCCCAATCCCGCTCCCAGGCTGATAAGGAACCAGCTCCGACAACAAAGAGCCAGGGGAGCTCCACCTGCAGAGCAGCTGGGCGAGGCCTTTCCCTGAGGAGCAGGGCTGGGGACCAGGACAAACACCTGGGAATCAGGACAAACACCTGGGGAATCGCTGGGAACTCCATGGGGCTGGCTCGGGAATTCCTTGCTCTGCAGGGAACAGAAAGTGTCCTGGGGAGCACCTGGAGCTGCTCCACACCTGCCAGGACCCGGCTCCGAGTCATTCCGGGGATAAACCCTCCCAAAGTCCTGCCAGGAGGAGCCTCTGGCTGGGGTACAGATCCCTGGAATGACGCATCCGCGCATCGGCACACGAGGAGGCAGCGGGAGCAGGGGAGGGCAGCAGGAAAACCCCCGGGAATCCCAACCAGGATCGGAAAAAAATGCCGGCCGGAGCCTCTGAGGAGCAGCGAGGGCTCTCCCCTACCTGCCGATCCCGTCTCTCCGCACGTCTCCCAAATTTAGCCCGGCAAGCCGGGACAGGCCGCGGGAGCCGCTCCCGCCCCCGTCCCGCAGGAGTGACCCCGGGGGGGGCCGGGGATGTTCCAGACACCCCGGGAGCGCTCGGAGCCGCGCCCAGCGCTGCGGCTGGAGCCGCTGGGAGCGCGCCAGCAACGGGCCCAGTGCTGCTCCCGGCGAGGAGGCGGCAGAGCAGGAGGAGGGAGAGGTCCACGGGAGCAACATCCCACGGGAGAGGAGCTCCCCGTGGACAGATGGACTGAGCACGGAGATGGGATCCAGCAGGGAGAGCCGGGATCTCCTGGATCAACATCCTGCTTGTCCCCTCCAGGATCCGGCAGGAATTCCGGAGATCCCCCCAGTCCCTGCTCCATCACCAAGGTGGTCTCCCAACGCCCTCCCCTCTGGCCTTCCAAACAAACCCAAAGTGCCGTTACCGGGAATGGGGCCCACCACTATTTAATCCACTCCAGAGGTTCTCCAGGCTCAGCCAGATCCAATAAAACTTAAATAAGGCTTCGGATTCGGAACTGAACGGGGCCCTTTGGCTGGAGGGGGAAGGAGAGGATCCAGTGGGAATTTCCAGAGCGCTGGGAAAGCCAGGGGAGAGCTCCTGCTTCCATGCAGAAATCCACAGCAAAGAGCAGGAATGATTCCAAGGCCGGGAATTGTCTGGAGGTCGGACGGGCTCCGGGAGGCTCCGCACCGGCCCCGCTCCGGTCTCGGCACATCCCAAACCGGATCATCCGGCCCCGCCGCCCTCGGGCACGGCCCCCGGCCATCAGCACATCCCAGGGAACAGCCTCTCCCTTCAGCTTCCATCTAAAAAAAGCCTCCTCGCTGCAACCAAATTCCCAACCGGTGGCAAAACTCATGGAAAACGGGAGCTGAATCCACGGCGCGCCTCCGACCGGGGTTATCCAAGATCCCAGAGGCTGCAGGAGTGGGATGAGCAGGGTCAGCTGGACTGACCTGGGAAGGCTTTCCAGGAATGCCAGGGTGCTGGACGCGTCCTGATGGTGGCTCCCAGCTCTCCGTCCCTGCCGCGGCACCACGCGCTCCTCGGCACGTTCCTCCTGCTCCACGGGGCCCGGCAGGACGGGTTTGGTGCAGACAAACAAAGCAGCACCCCCTTTTCCATGGATATTGGATGTGGTGCCCACAGGGGAAAATATCCAACAAAAAAAAAAACCAACAAAAAACCAAAAAAAAACACCCAACAAACCAACCAAAAAAAACCAAACCTCAGCGGGAGGATTTGAAAGGCTGGAACAAAAGAGTTGGGCCAAAAGAAGGAATATTCCAGGAGGAAGTGGGAATATCCAGGGAGAGATGAAAATATCCTGGGATTTACCCGATGGAGTCCAGAACCAAGACTTGGCAGCACCAGGAGTTAATTCCAGAGTTTATCCAGGGAGGTCCCAGCTCCTTCCCAGCCTCCTTGGAGGGTTTTCCATTGGGTCAATCCCCACGTTGGTCTTTCAGCCCCAATTCCTGGCCTCGGAGCCTCCGGAGCTCATGGAGCAGTTGTAATTCCTGATCCAGCACCAGGAATGGTCCCTGATCCTCCAGGAACAATCCTTGATCCATGAGGAGCGATCCCTGATCCAGCACCAGAGTGATCCCTGATCCACAAGGAACAATTCCTGATCCACCAGGAGTGATCCCTGATCCACCAGGAGTGATCCCTGATCCACAAGGAACAATTCCTGATCCAGCACCAGGAGCGAACCCTGATCCACCAGGAATGATCCCTGATCCACCAGGAGCGAACCCTGATCCCCCAGGAGCGATCCCTGATCCCCCAGGAGCGATCCCTGATCCCCAGGAGGGATCCACGTGCCCCCAGGTCTCCCCAGCACCCTCCAGTTTCCCAACCCCTCCCCAGCAGCACCGGAATTCCTCAGAGTGGAGCTGCCGGCAGCCCCAGAGGAGCCCAGGTGGATCCCTGGGATCCAAGGATGGGAAATCAGGGATAAACCAGCCCAGCTCCTGCTCTGCTCCCTGGGAAGCTCTGGTATTCCCAGGCAGAGGCAGCCTCAGGGGACCCAGAGCGTCCCCCAGTCTCCATCTGGGGCTGGAATGCCGGAATTAATCCCAGGAGAGACCCAGAATCCAAACCCAACATGATCCCTGACGCCCATCCCTGGAGCCAAGGTGCTCCAGCACCATTCCAGTCACTCCAAACCAGGACATCACTCACATATGAGACTGATGGAATAAAACCCATCCAAATCCCAATAAAGTCCCGTTTTCCCGGGATCAGGGAGCAGGAATGGTGAGATCCAACTCCTGCAGCTCACCTGGGCACAGTCCTGCTGCCCAAACCCCCCTAAATCCCAGGATCTGCCGTCAATCCCTGCTGATCCCATGGGAAATCCACGGGGCTGGCTGCTCATCCAGAGCCATCCGGCCCCGATCCCGCTCCGGGGGCTTGGCGGAGCCCGGCGCGAGGCGGCTCCGATTCCATCTGGGCTCGGCGCATCCCGACGCCGTAAAAAGCGCGCTCCGGCACGGAACACAAAATGGCTGGCTCCCAGGGCCGGCATTCCCAAGGAACGCCAGGAAAAGGATAATCACCTAAAAAGGTAATTGGGATTTAACGGCCGGCAGCGCGATCCAGCAAGGGGAAAAGGCTCCACAAAAGCCGAGGCTGCTGCTGCAGGAATCCCCGGGCAGGAATTCCGAGGCAGGTACGGGAGGATGAGGGCGGCTCACGGAGATTTCCTCCGGAGCAGGAGGAGCACCGGGATTAAAGCAACAGCAGAAAAGCCCTGAGAACGACCCTGGAGCGCCCCAGAAGGGACACGGCTGAATGCGAGGAAAGATTTGGGAAGGGATGGGATGGGATGGGATGGGAGCGGGCACTGGGATGTGGCAGAGGGGGAATTCCGACAGAGCAAACTGCTCCAGGAGTTCTGCTGCTGCCATTCCTGGATCCCAGCACGGGGACACCGGTCCCTGCTCCCACACACCGGTGCCAGAGCCTGGATCCCCTGATTCTGGAACTGACAGACCCTGGATCCCCCAATTCTGGATCTGACAGACCCTGGATCCCCCGATTGTGGATCTGACAGACCCCGGATCCCCCTGATTCCAGATCTCCCAGACCCTGGACCTCTCAGATTCCAGATCTCCCAGACCCTGGATCCGTCTGATTCTGGATCTCTCAGACCCTGGATCCCCCTGATTCCAGATCTCTCAGACCCTGGATCCCACCCCGATCCTGGATCTGAGAGACCCTGGATCCCTCTGATTCCAGATCTCCCAGACCCTGGGTTCCTCCAATTCCAAATCTCCCACACCCTGGATCTCCCCAAATTTCAGATCTTCTGGATCTCTCGGATTCCAGATCTCCCAGACCCTGAATCACCTCAATTCAGGATCTCCCTGGATCTCAGACCCTGGATCTCCTGGATTCCAGATCTCCCAGACCCTGGATTCCCCCAATTCCAAATCTCCCAGACTCCAGATCTCTCAGATTCCAGATCTCCCAGAGCCTAGATCCCCTTGATTCCAGATCTCCCATACAGTGGATCCCCCTGATTCTGGATCTCCCAGAGCCTGGATCTCTCAGATTCCACATCTCCCATACAGGGGATCCCCTTGATTCCGGATCTCCCAGACCCTGGATCTCCTGGATTCCAAATCTCCCAGACCCTGGATCTCCTGGATTCCAGATCACCACCCCCAGCTCGGGATGTCCTCGGATTCTGCAGCTCCAGGTCAAGTACAAAACTAACAATGGGAAGCAGGAAAAGCAGGAAAGGAGGAAAATCCTCCCTCCCCAGAAGTGCTTCCCTTCCCTCCTAAGTTTGTGTTCTTGTCCAGCTCCATTTCTCGGGATCAGGGAATGCCGGGGCCGTGTCCAGCACCTCACACCTCATCCCACCCTAAGATTTCTGGGACGTGGGAGGAGAACAGCAATTCCAGAAGCCGCTTTAATGCCCTAAAACGGGGGGAAAGACCCAAAAACTCCACAAAGTCTTAAAGCCAGAGAAAAATTCCAGGACATCTGCCTGGGACGGCCCGTTTTGGGAAAAGGCAGCTGGGAAAAGAAAATCCAATAAAAGCTGATGGGATGGAAGGTGGGGGGGGAGGGAGCGGCCGGCCCCGGCCCCCCTCCCCATCCGGGATGACGCAGACTTCCCAGGCTCCCTTATATAACGCTTCCCCATTTCCTCGACTGCGGGCGCTGCCTTTGTGCGGCTCGGCGGGGCCATCGATCACCGATCGATCATTCCATCGATCACCGGGGGGAAGGGGAGGGCGTGACATCCACGCCGGGCTTTGTTATTGCCGGGATTTGTGTCAGCCCCCGGCGGGGAGGGTGGGATCGGAGAATTCCGGGGGAATAGCGATGGTGGGGAAGGGGGGGAGGGAAGGGAGACGGGAATCACGGATCCACTCCGACAGCAAATCCCAGCACCGGCGCTCCTCTTCTCCTTAAAACGCTCCCTCCAGACACAAAATAAAACCACCAAAAAAAAACCACCAAAAAAAAAAGCAGCGGAAAAGCAGCTTAAGGAAGCCTTTTGTCCGGAGCGAAGTGCCCGCCAGACAAACCCCGGGACGGAGTGAGGGATACTTACAGGTCCAACAGTGCCGCTGCTGCCCCGAGCTGCCGAGAGAGCGAGGGAGGAGCGGCGGCGCGGGCAGGGGCAGGGGCAGGGGGCGGCCGGGGCCGGGCAGGGCCCCGCGCTCCATCGCCCGCGGAGCCGCAGCCGCAGCCGGAGCCGGAGCCGCGCTCCGAGCGGGCCCTTCCCTGCCAATCATGCGCGTTCTGTTTTATTAAACAAAAGAAAAGGGGGGATGCTGACTTTTTCCCATGATGCCTCGCGGGGCAGGGAAAAAGAGAAGGGAGAGGGGAAAAAAAAAAAAAAAAGGGAATTAAAAAAAAATTTGAATGAAAAAAAAATAAAAAAAATAAAAAAAAAACAAAGAAAAGAAAAAAAAAAATTCCGGTCGTGACCGGTTTGGCACTTCCCGACATGGAACTGGCTCCGGATTTTTTTTTTGGGGGGGGTTTGATTTTTCCTGGGATTTCGGCGCTGGCGCGGCCGCCCCCTCCCCGCTCCCCCCTCCCCCCGCTGCTGGCCCCCCGCCAAACTTTGTCTTCATTCATGGAAGCTCCTTCCCTCCCCTGGAATTTTAACCGCTTCCCTCCCGAAAGGAGCCCCGCGCCGGGAGCCGCCCCGCCCGCTGCCAAAACCGCGGGGCGAGCTCGGAGCTGCCTCGGGATCGCCGAGCCCAGGGCGGGGAGAGGGTCCCGAGGGTCCGGGAATGAGCCCAGGGAATGAGCCCAGGGAATGAGCCCAGGGATCCCAGTATGTGCCCAGGGAATGAGCCCAGGGATTCGGGAATGAACCCAGGGAATGTGCCCAGGGAATGTGCCCAGGGATCCCAGGGAATGTGCCCAGGGATCCCAGGGAATGTGCCCAGGGAACGTGCCCAGGGATCCCAGGGAATGTGCCCAGGGATCCCAGGGAATGTGCCCAGGGAACGTGCCCAGGGATCCCAGGGAATGTGCCCAGGGAATGTGCCCAGGGATCCGGGAATGTGCCCAGGGATCCCAGGGAATGAGCCCAGGGATCCGGGAATGTGCCCAGGGATCCCAGGGAATGTGCCCAGGGAATGTGCCCAGGGATCCGGGAATGAGCCCAGGGAATGAGCCCAGGGATCCCAGGGAATGTGCCCAGGGAATGTGCCCAGGGATCCTGCCCAGGGATCCCAGAATGTGCCCAGGGAATGTGCCCAGGGATCCCAGGGAATGTGCCCAGGGAATGTGCCCAGGGATGTGGATGAAGATGCCAGGGAAGATGCCAAGGAACACACCAGGAAGGCACCGAGGATGTCAATGAAGACGCCAAAACCCCAAGAAAGCCCCCAAGGGAAGGGGCAGGAGGAGATGCTGAGGGAGGGGAGGAAGATGCCGAAGGGTCCCAGCAAAGATCGCAGGGAGCAGGGGAAGGTCCCCGAGGAGATGCTGAGGATTCCCTGGGAAGATTCCAAGGAATGCTGAAGAACCCCAGGCAGGATGGGCTGGGAGGTGCCACCTGTGGGGCTGGCCCTGCAGAAGGAGCATCCAGAGGGATTTTGGCTGTCCCAAAGCTCCTGATCCAGCTGAGCCCAACTCCAGAGGTGCCCAAATCCCACCGTGAGCCCCCAGGGCTGAGGGTGTCCCAGGGAGGGAGCAGAGGGAAGAGGATGGGGACAAATCTGGGGCCTTGTTAGGGAATTATGAGTGCTTGGAGCATTCAGCACATGGAGAACCCAGGGATGGAGAATCCCAGGGAATGGAAAACACAGTTTTAAACCAAAACACGGGAGATTGAGACTGGATGTTTGGGCTTCCTTAGCCAAAGGAATATCCCTGTCCTCATCCCAGCCCTCCCTGGCACAGATTATCCCGGGAATCCGAGGCTGCCCCATCCCTGGAAGTGCTCAAGGCCAGGCTGGACAGGCCCTGGAGCAGATGGGAAGTGTCAGGTTCCCCCCAAACACCCCGATAATCCCATCATCCCCAACATCCAGGGCTTTGTTCCACCCCTGAGGTGTGGGAGTCTGGGAATTCCGGAGCATTCCAGCACTGGAACCCCCAGTTTGCCTTTATTGGATAAAATGGAACAATTTGCTTTCCAAAGGGGGAAAGGATTAATTAGCTTTAATTGCATGCTCGTTTCCATGGATTTATCAGCTAATGAGGGGGTGGGATGGGCCCGGGGATGATTTATTCCAGGCTGTGTCCATGGAAAACGCAGAGGGCACAGGAGAGCAGCAAATTCCTTTCTTTCTCCATTCCCTGCTTTTTCAGGAGCTGTTTCCATCCTCCCCCTTTTCCCCGGGCCCTTCCATCCCTGGTTTTGCTGGCTGGGGGTTTGGGAAGGGATGAAATCCCTCCCATCCCACTGCTCCGACCTTCCCAATGGATCCTCCCAGCCAGGATGGGCAAAGGAAGCACTCCAACATCATTTCATTGGATTTGGGGCTTTCTCCCTGTGGATCCATTCCCTGGGAGCTTCTGTTTCCTGAAAAGGTCTTTGAGGAAGCCTGACCAGAGCTCCTTTGATCCTAAAGGATCCCTGGATCTTCCTCCCCACTGGTGCATCTCCCCCAAACAGAGAATTCCTGGATCCAATCCCCTCCTCCTAAACTGACAGGAGCTGTGACCAACACTGTGTACTCAGGAAGAGATTCTGGGAAAACTGGAGGATGATGAAGCAGGGAAATGGATGATTTTCCCCCAATTTTGCCATCCAGTGGGAATCCTGATCTCCAGGGAAGGCCTCGCCCAAGGAGCTCCCACCACAAACTCAACACGACCGAAGGACTGGCAGGATACAACCATGGGAAGGTGGGAATCCATGATCCCATTCCTATGGATTCATCCCAACCCCAGCTGGGTTAACCTCTCCTTTGCCTGATGGGAATTCAGGATTCCCATCCCAATGGACACCAGAGCCATTCCCACCCACATCCAGCACCTCCAACTTCCCAGTAAAACCAGCAAACGTTGGGTTCTGGGATTTCCTGAACCTTGCATTGAGGCCATTCCTTGGAAAAGCAGGAATCCACGATCCCATTCCTATGGATTCATCCCAATCCCACCTGGATTAACCCCTCCAGAGTGTCCCCTTTGCCTGCTGGGAATTCAGGATTCCCATCCCAATGCACACCAGAGCCATCCCCACCCACATCCAGCAGCTCCAACTTCCCAGCCCAGCACTTCCCAGTAAAACCAGCAAATTTTGGGTTCTGGGATTCCTCAATTTTCCACTGAGGCCATTCCTTGGAAAAGCAGGAATCCACGATCCCATTCCTATGGATTCATCCCAACCCCAGCTGGGTTAACCTCTCCTTTGCCTGATGGGAATTCAGGATTCCCACCCACCTCCAGCAGCTCCAACTTCCCAGTAAATTCCCAGTAAAACCAGCAAATGTTGGGTTCTGGAATTCCTCAATTTTCCACTGAGGCCATTCCTTGGAAGGAACAAACACCCAGCCATGGAATGCCCTCATGGCACGAGGTGGTGCTGGGATTTGTCAAGGCTCCAAGATTTAATTGGAATCCAGGATTTATTAAAGAGGAAAATCCAAGTTTGGATTTTTTTGTTACTCAAGGAGGACCATGGGACTGTTCTGGAATTCCCTGGAATTCTGGGTCCCTCAGAATCCCTCAGCACAGGGATGTGTTTGGTGAGTTGGGAAATTCCTCATGGACATGGAGGAGCTCCCTGAGGTGAGCTGGAACTGGGAGCAAACTGGGAGCAGCTGAAATTCCCAACCCTTCCTGCAGCCAAGGACCAATCCCTGGAGCACCAAAAATCCCCTGGGGCTGTGGATCCTGTGGGAAACAGCCCAGGCAGGTTCTCCAGCCAGGCCTCCCTAAAATCCAGGATTTGGGGAGCACACCTGGAGCCTGGGGAGTTTCAGGTGGATTTGGGGGAATTTCTTGCTCGGAACTGACTGAAATGGACGCTGGGATGGATGAGAAGGAGGGAACAGCCTCCTCTTCCCACAGGCTTTGGTGCAATCTCATCCCAAAAATCCCAGGATCCATACATCCATCTGCTGGGACTCCATGAAAACAAAACCCAAATTTTACTGGGGAAAACACCCCGGGCATGGAGAACCCCCAAAACCCAACTCCTCCCATCACCTCGGCCCCAAGGGTTCCAAAAATGGGACCATTGCAGGGTTCAGCCCCAAAATCCACACTCAGACCTCACGGGATGGATCCCTGGAGCAGGGTGGGACACCAGGACTGGAAATGGAACCCAGAATGGATCCCTGGAGCAGGGTGGGACACCATGGATGTGAGGAGCACCCCTGGAAATGGAACCCAGAATGGATCCCTGGAGCAGGGTGGGACACCAGGACTGGAAATGGAACCCAGGATGGAACCCTGGAGCAGGGTGGGACACCAGGACTGGAAATGGAACCCAGAATGGATCCCTGGAGCAGGGTGGGACACCCAGGACGTGAGGAGAACCCCTGGAAATGGAACCTGAGATGGAGTCTCAGGGCTGGGACACCATGGATGTGAGGAGCACCCCTGGAAATGGAACCCAGGATGGATCTCTGGAGCAGGGTGGGACACCAGGACTGGAAATCAAACCCAGAAGGGATCCTGGAGCAGGGTGGGACACCAGGACTGGAAATGGAACCCAGGATGGATCCCTGGAGCAGGGTGGGACACCAGGACTGGAAATGGAACCCAGGATGGATCCCTGGAGCAGGGTGGGACACCAGGACTGGAAATGGAACCCAGAATGGATCCCTGGAGCAGGGTGGGACACCAGGACGTGAGGAGAACCCCTGGAAAGCGAACCAGAATGGATCCCTGGAGCAGGGTGGGACACCAGGACTGGAAATCAAACCCAGAATGGATCCCTGGAGCAGGGCTGGGACACCATGGACGTGAGGAGCACCCCTGGAAAGGGAACCCAGGATGGATCCCTGGAGCAGGGTGGGACACCAGGACTGGAAATGGAACCCAGGATGGATCCCTGGAGCAGGGGTGGGACACCAGGACGTGAGGAGCACCCTTGGAAATGGAACCTGGGATGGATTTCTGGAGCAGGGTGGGACACCAGGACTGGAAATGGAACCCAGAATGGATCCCTGGAGCAGGATGGACACCAGGACTGGAAATGGAACCCGGGATGGATCTCTGGAGCAGGGTGGGACACCAGGACTGGAAATGGAACCCAGGATGGAGTCTCAGGCTGGGAAACCAGGACTGGAAATGGAACCCAGAATGGATCTCTGGAGCAGGGTGGGACACCAGGACTGGAAATGGAACCCAGAATGGAGTCTCAGGGCTGGGACACCATGGATGTGAGGAGCTCCCCTGGAAAGCAAACCCAGAATGGATCCCTGGACCAGGGGGGGGACACCAGGACTGGAAATCAAACCCAGATTGGATCCCTGGAGCAGGGTGGGACACCAGGACTGGAAATGGAACCCAGGATGGATCCCTGGAGCAGGGTGGGACACCAGGACTGGAAATGGAACCCAGGATGGATCCCTGGAGCAGGGTGGGACACCAGGACTGGAAATCAAACCCAGGATGGATCCCTGGAGCAGGGTGGGACACCAGGACGTGAGGAACACCCCTGGAAATGGAACCCAGAATGGATCTCTGGAGCAGGGTAGGACACCATGGATGTGATGAGCACCCCTGTTAAGCAAACCCGGCCTCTCAGGGATAATTTTAGCTCGGGAAGCGCCGCTCCCAACACCCGGCGGATTCCAGGGGCCGGGGCTGCCCTTCAGAGGATTTCAGGCACGTCCCAGATGCCACATCCCGAATTCCTGGGGAAGATTCCACCTCCAAGGGGGGATGATCCCCGTCCCCAGCCCATCCTGAACCTGCCAGGAAGCGCCGCGTTCATGGGAAAGTCAGGGGAATAAAAGAGAAAAATAAAAATGCAAAATAAAAATAAAGAAAAAGAAAAATATAAAAGAAAAATAACAAAAAACGAAAAAGAAAAAAAGAAAAAATTTAAAAATGAAAAATAAAAAAATTAAAATAAAAATAAAGAAAAATTTTAAAAATAAAAATAAAAAAGAAAAATAAAAAAATTAGAAAAAGAAAAAAAGATAAAAAGAATAAAAAGAGGCAAGCCCAGCACTGCAGCCTCCTCCTGACCCACTTGCCTCAGATGAGGATGAGCTCCCCCAGCTCTGAGGTGCCCCAAACCCCAAAGCCAGCGGGATGGGAGCAGATCTGGGGTGAAGGAGCCCAAACACAGCAGGGCAGCTCCTCATGGGATGGGCTGGGATCCCCTGGAGCATCTCCCAGCAGCCAGAGAGGGACAGGAAAAGTGGGAATGGCCTGGAGCTGGGAAAGGGGAGATTTGGGTGGGATGTTGGCAAGAAATTCCTGCAGAGAAATGAGGGTGCATCCCAACACATCCCATCCCAGCCACCAGAGCATCCCTGAACGCTACAAAACTCAGAATTCCCCTAAAAACCTGGGAAAGAGGCTAAAACACCAACAAACCCACGGCAAACACAGCCCCAGCCATCCATGGGGGAGAATTCCCAGATCCATGTGAAACCCAAACCCACAGATTTCCCTAAAAACCTGGAAAAAATCTCAAGCACCACCAAACCCACGGCAAACAGAACCCCAGCCATCCATGGGGGAGAATTCCCAGATCCATGTGAAACCCAGACCCATGGATTTCCAGCAGGAACAAGGATGGAGCAAGGAGCACTTTTGCCATTGGATACAGAAGAGCCAAGCATGGAAAACTCTCAATGAGCTGGGAAACAATCAGGAAAAATGGGAAGTGATTGGAAGGAATGTGAGAAATTCCTCCCCAGCCCCTGGGAGGTGCCACTGGAGGGGAAGGTGCTCCCAGGAGCATCCTGAGTGGGATAAATCAATCCTGCCAGGCAGGAATTGCTGCCACCCCTGTGCTGTGCCAGCAGCACCCGAGGGGAGCCCGGGAGCCGCCCTGCTCCTGCTCTGAGGCAGTGCCAGGAACGGTGCCAGGGCAAGGTGGCACCCAGATCCCAAAGGATCGGAGCAGTGGCACCACCATGGAGACCTGGGATGGATCCCAGCAGCTCCAGCACCACCAAATCCCAGCTCAATCCTGGATTCCCAGCAGGAATTCCCTGTGGAAACTCCATTTCACCCCAACAGCAACCTCAGCAGGAGCATCCCTGAGCTCTGTCCCCCCAAATCTGAGATCTGCTCCTCAAAATTCCTGAGTGGATGTCCCAAATCCTGGAAGAGGGATGGAGGCAGTGCCAGGAATGGTGCCAGGGGAAGGTGGCACCCAGAGCCCAAAGGATCAGAGCAGTGGCACCACCATGGAGACCTTGGATGGGCACCACCAGAACCCTGGGATGGATCCCAGCAGCTCCAGCACCACCAAATCCCAGCTCAATTCTGGATTCCCAGCAGAAATTCCCTGTGGAAATCCCATTTCACCCCAACAGCAACGTCAGCATGAGCATCCCTGAGCTCTGCTCCCCAAAATCTGAGATCTGCTCCTCAAAATTCCTGAGTGGATGTCCCAAATCATGGAAGAGGGATGGAGGCAGTGCCAGGAACGGTGCCAGGGGAAGGTGGCACCCAGATCCCAAAGGATCGGAGCAGTGGCACCACCATGGAGACCTTGGATGGATCCCAGCAGCTCCAGCACCACCAAATCCCAGCTCAATTCTGGATTCCCAGCAGGGACTCCCTGTGGAAACTCCATTTCACCCCAACAGCAACCTCAGGTGTCCCAAATCCTGGAATAGGGATGGAGGCAGTGCCAGGAACGGTGCCAGGGGAAGGTGGCACCCAGATCCCAAAGGATCAGAGCAGTGGCACCACCATGGAGACCTTGGATGGATCCCAGCACCTCCAACACCACCGAGGTGACAAATCCCAGCTCAATTCTGGATTCCCAGCAGAAATTCCCTGAGGAAACTCCATTTCACCCCAACTGCAACCTCAGGTGTCCCAAATCCTGGAATAGGGATGCAGGCAGTGCCAGGAATGGTGCCAGGGGAAGGTGGCACCCAGATCCCAAAGGATCAGAGCAGTGGCACCACCATGGAGACCTTGGATGGGCACCACCAGAACCCTGGGATGGGCACTGGCACCAGCACAGAGCCCTGGGATGGGTCCCAGCAGCTCCAGCACCACCAAATCCCAGCTCAATTCTGGATTCCCAGCAGGGACTCCCTGTGGAAACTCCATTTCACCCCAACTGCAACCTCAGCATGAGCATCCCTGAGCTCTGCCCCCCAAATCTGAGCTCTGCTCCCCCAAATCTGAGCTCTGCCCCCCAGAATCCCTGAGTGCATGTCCCAGCAGAGATGGATGGATGCTCCCAGCCTGGTGAGCAGGAAAGGCGCCAGGGGAAGGTGGCACCCCAAGGATCAGAGCAGTGGCACCAGCACAGAGCCCTGGGATGGATCCCAGCAGCTCCAGCACCACCAAATCCCAGCCCAGTCCTGGATTCCCAGCAGGGACTCCCTGTGGAAATCCCATTTCACCCCAGGAGCACTGAAAACGCCTGAAATTGCCCCAAAGCGCGGCTGCCGTGCCATCAGCCCCAGCCCCCACCCGGGAGCACCGAGGAACAGGAGTCAAATCCTCCCACACTCCTGCCAGGAGGAGGCTGCTCCCATTCCCGTGCTCTCCCTTCCTCCTCCTCCTCCTCCTCCTCCTGCCCGGCAGCGGCCGAGGAAGCTCCAAAAAACCAAATGGATGTTCAAATGAAAAACGAAAAAATAAAATAAATAAATCAATCAGAAATGCTCGGGAAAAGCCAATGGATCCCGGCTCTTCCTCCCCAGCTCCCAGATTCCCAAATCTCCTCCTCCTCCTCCTCTGTTCCCGGCACAGCACCCCCTCCCCCGCCATCGCAGCTCCTGCTCCAGCTCCCAACGCCTCGATTTGGGAATGTGGGCAAGGATTCTCCTCGGGAGCACAAATCCTCGATCCCTGCGAGGATCCAGCTGCCCAGACAGGGCTGGGGAAGGCTCCGCGTCCCCTCCGCCCCGGCGATTCCGCCCCGAACCCGGCCGGGGAAGGCGCCGGAGGCTCCGCGGGGATGGCGAAGTTTCCCCGCCGCCTTCGAGCGAGGGGGGCGGCAGGAAAAGAGGGAGAATCCCGCGGGGAGGAAATCCGGGATGAGGCCGGGAAACGGCGCGGAAAGGAACCGGGAACCGGGAGCCGCTGCCGAACCCCGCACGGAGCGCAGGAAACAAAGCGGGGGGCGACCCAGGGGGTTCCCGGCATCCGCCCCCCTCGATCCCATCGGGAACACCTCGGGTGTCCTGCGGGATTCCCCGGCGCGCCCCAAACCTGCCGGGGTGAGCCCCAAAATCCCGGAGAGCTGCTCCCCAAAATCCCTGAGAGCTGCTCCCCAAAATCCCTGAGAGCTGCCCCCCAAAATCCCTGAGAGCTGCTCCCCAAAATCCCTGAGAGCTGCTCCCCAAAATCCCTGAGAGCTGCCCCCCAAAATCCCTGAGAGCTGCTCCCCAAATCTGAGCTCTGCTCCCCAAAATCCCTGAGAGCTGCCCCCCAAAATCCCTGAGAGCTGCTCCCCAAATCTGAGCTCTGCTCCCCAAAATCTCTGGGAGCTGCCCCCAAAATCCCTCAGCTCTGCTCTCCAAAATCCCCGAGAGCTGCCCCCCAAATCTGAGCTCTGCTCCCCAAAATCCCTGAGAGCTGCCCCCCAAAATCCCTGAGAGCTGCCCCCCAAAATCCCTGAGAGCTGCTCCCCAAATCCTTGAGCTTTGCCCCTCAAATCCGAGCTTTGCTCCTCAAAATCCCTGAGCTCTGGCCCCCCAAATCCCTGGGAGCTGCTCCCCAAAATCCCCTGAGAGCTGCCCCCCAAAATCCCTCAGCTTTGCCCCCCAAAATTCCTGAGAGCTGCTCCCCAAAATCCCTCAGCTCTGCTCTCCAAAATCCCTGAGACCTGCCCCCCAAATCTGAGCTCTGCTCCTCAAAATCCCTCAGCTTTGCTGACCCAAATCTGAGCCCTGCTCCCCCAAATCCTTGAGCTTTGCCCCTCAAATCTGAGCTCTGCTCCCCAAATCCCTCGGGTCTGCTCCCCAAAATCCCTGTGCTTTGCCCCCCAAATCTGAGCTCTGCTCCTCAAAAATCCCTGCGCTCTGCTCCCCAAATCCGAGCTCTGCTCCCCCAAACCCGAGCTCTGCCCCAAATCCGAGCTCTGCTCCCCCAAATCCGAGCTCTGCTCCCCCAAATCCGAGCTCTGCTCCCCAAACCCGAGCTCTGCTCCCCCAATCCGAGCTCTGCTCCCCAATCCGAGCTCTGCTCCCCCAAATCCGAGCTCTGCTCCCCCAAATCCGAGCTCTGCTCCCCCAATCCGAGCTCTGCTCCCCAATCCGAGCTCTGCTCCCCCAAATCTGAGCTCTGCTCCCCAAATCCGAGCTCTGCTCCCAAATCCGAGCTCTGCTCTCCAAATCCGAGCTCTGCTCCCCCAAATCCGAGCTCTGCCCCCCAAATCCGAGCTCTGCTCCCCAAATCCGAGCTCTGCTCCCCCAACCCGAGCCCGCCGCCGCCCAACCCCTCGGGCTCTGCCCCCCAAACCCGAGCCCGGCGCCCCCAAGGCCCAGCCCAGACCGCCCGCAACCCCTCGGGCTCTGCCTGCTGCCCTCAGCCCCCAAATCCGCCCTGATTCCCCCCAAATCCGCCCCGAGCCCCCCCAAAATCCCCCTCAGCGCCGGTTCTCGCCCCCCCCCAGCCAGGCCCTGCCCCGCCCCCGCCGGGCCCGGCCCCGCCGCCCCCGCGGGCCTCACCTGGCTCGGGGGTCTCGGCGGGTTGGCGGCGGTTCGCGGCGGTTCCCGGTGGGTTCCCGGCGGATCCCGGCGGGTCCCGGCGGGTCCCGGGCGGTCCCGGGGGTCCCGGGCCGGGCGGGCGGAGCAGACGCGGCCGCCGCCGAGCGCAACCGGCACCACCACAAACAATGCCGCTGATTGGCCGCCGCCGCCGCCGCGCCCGCCCCGCCTCCCGACCCCAGCCGCGACGCCCATTGGTGCGGCGTGCAGACTGGCACGAGATCTCACCAATGGAATGGCTGCAATCCTCTCTTAGCCCGCCTGACAGCTTTCACTGGGTGTCTCGGCAATGATTGACGTCTAGCTGCACCAATGGGAACGCGCCGAACTTCCCCGCGGGGCGCCTTTAATGGGTCCCCGAGCCTGAACATCCGGGTACCGCCGGCGGCGCGCGGTGGCGGCGCGCGACTTCTCCGCCGCCGCGCCAGGGAGTTTTGTCCCGTCACAGCCGCCGTACCCGCCCCGGGCCCAGTACCGGCCCGGTTCCGCCGCACGTGGCGCCGCTGCGAGGCCGCGGCGGCTCCGGGGGAGGAGATCCCGGTTCTGGGGACAGCGGGCAGAGCCCCCCAATGCCCGGCGGGGCCGCAGCGCGCGGGGCTCGGTGCCCGCGAGGCCTCATGGCCCGTGCCCGGATCCAAGATGGCGGCCTGAGGGCAGCGCCAGGGTGGAAGATGGCGGAGCCGGCCTCACTCCCCTCAGGGGGGTTCCGCACCCTCAAACCCCCCCGGTGAATAAAAATTATCCCGGAGCCAGCGAGGAAAATACCGCAGCAGCTTTTATTTACAGGCCCCTGGGGCGGGGGCTGCTATTGCACAGTGCGAGGGGAGGGGGCGGCCCCGAACCCCCCCCCCAATGGCCACCGAACCCCCCAATGGCCCCGAACCCCCCCGGGGGGCACAGACCCAGAGCCCCCCCAGCTGCCCTGGCACCCCCAGACCCCTCCGGGGCAGAAATGAGGAGGGGGAACCCCCCCAGAGCCGCCCCTGCCCGTCCCACCCGCGCTCTCACTCTGGGGGAGGCTGAATAAATAAATAAAAATATATTAACACTGACATATAAAACCCGTCGTGAGCCTGGGGGTGCCGGGGGTCCTTCCTCCCCACCCTGGAGCATTTGAGGGTGGCCTGGGGGTCCTTTCTGCCTCCTGGCACATTTAAGGGGGGTCCTGGGGGGTCCCTTGTCCTTCCTGGAGTATTTGAGGGGGGTCCCTTCCCCAGCCTGAAGCATTTACGGGGGGTCCTGGGGGTCTCTTCCCCACTCTGGAGTAATTGAGGGGGGTCCTGGAGGTGCTTTCCCCACCCTGAAGGGTTTGAGGGGGGTCCCTGGAGCGTTTGAGGGGGGTCCCATCCCCACCCTGGAGCATCTGAGGGGGGTCCTGGGGGTCCCATCCCCACCTCGGCCCCCTCCCAACCCTTTGGGGGTGCCCTGGGGGGGTCGTTCCCATCTCCTCTTGGGGGGTTCCCTCTCCCAGCCCGGTGCCTTTGGGGGGTTCCCCTGTCCCGGTGTCGGTCCCGGGGGGGTTCCCGGTTTCCCGGTGCCGGTCCCGGGGGGGTTCCCGGTTTCCCGGTGTCGGTCCCGGGGGTCTCTCAGCACTCGGGGGGCGCCCCGAAGCACCGGCGGCACTCGGAGGCTCTGGCGCTCGGGGGCTGCGCCCGCCGCCGCCGCAGCTCGTCCCGGCCCGGGGCCCCGCCCAGCTTGGCCAGCGCCGAGCGGTACCGGCGGTCAAAGGCGGCTGGGGGGGCACGGGGGGGGTCAGCACGGACAGCCCGGGACCCCCCCGAACACCCCCAGACCCACCGCGTCCCCCCCTGAGCTCCCAATGTCACCCAGGTGTCCCTGAGACCCCCAGTGTGCCCCTGAGACCCCCGTGTCGCCCCCAAACACACCCTGAGCCCCCCCATGTCCCTCTGAGGCCCCCCAGACCCACCGTGTCCCCCCCCCCGAGCTCCCAGTGTCACCCAGGTCTCCCTGAGACCCCCGTGTCCCCCCTAAACACACCCTGAGCCCCCCCAGACCCACCGTGTCCCCCCCGAGCTCCCAATGTCACCCAGGTGTCCCTGGGACCCCCGTGTCGCCCCCAAACACACACTGAGCCCCCCCATGTCCCTCTGAGCCCCCCCAGACCCACCGTGTCCCCCCCCTGAGCTCCCAATGTCACCCAGGTGTCCCTGAGACCCCCAGTGTGCCCCTGGGACCCCCATGTTGCCCCCAAACACACACTGAGCCCCCCATGTCCCTCTGAGCCCCCCCAGACCCACCGTGTCCCCCCCTCCGAGCCCCCAATATCACGCAGGTGCCCCCCGAGCCCCCCAAACCCCCCGTGCCCCCCCCGTGCCCCCCGTACCGATGTCCGTGTGCTCCCGGCCCAGCGCCGCCAGCGTCAGGAACAGCAGCTCCCGGTAAATGCTCCTGCAGGAGGGGCCAGGAGGGGGATTTGGGGGGATTTTAGGGGATTTGGGGGGATCTGTGGGGAATTTGGGGGAAAATTTGGGGGATTTGGGGTGTGCCTGTACCTGTGCAGGGCGCGGGGGGCTCCGGGGGCCGCCAGGGTCTCCAGGAAGAGCCCGATGGCTTTGTGCACCTCGTTGAGCCCCACGTGGCTCAGCAGGGCCTCCAGGAAGGGCAGCGAGAACGGGGGGGCCGGGGGGCCCCAGGGGTGCAGCCGGGGGGGGATGTTACCTGGGGGACCCCAAAGCGTGACCCCAATATCCCCAAATCCCCAGGGATGTCACCTGGGGGACCCCAATATCCCCAAATCCCCAGGGATGTCACCTGAGAGACCCCAATATCCCCAAATCCCCAGGGATGTTACCTGGGGGACCCCAAAGCGTGACCCCAATATCCCCAAATCCCCTGGGATGTTACCTGGGGGACCCCAATATCCCCAAATCCCCAGGGATGTTACCTGGGGGGACCCCAAAGTGTGACCCCAATATCCCCAAATCCCCAAGGATGTCACCTGAGAGACCCCAAAGTGTGACCCCAATATCCCCAAATCCCCAGGGATGTTACCTGGGGGACCCCAAAGTGTGACCCCAATATCCCCAAATCCCCTGGGATGTTACCTGGGGGACCCCAAAGCGTGACCCCAATATCCCCAAATCCCCCGGGATGTTACCTGAGGGACCCCAAAAGTGAGCCCAGTGTCCCCAAATCCCCAGGGATGTCACCTGGGGGATCCCAAAGTGTGACCCCGGTGTCCCCAAGGTGTCCCCAAGGTGTCCCCGATCCCCCTCTTTGCTCTTGGCCATTCCCCTCCTCCTTCCATCCCCCTGTGTCCCCCATCCCCACATCTCCCAATCCCTTATCCCCATCCCAACACCCCCAATCACATTCCCCAATCCCACTCCCCATCCCCATATCCCAAATCCCAATCCCATATCCCCAATCCCACACCCCCAGTCCCACCCCCCAAATCCAACACCCCCAATCCCACACCCTAAATCCCCAAACCCCCCAATTCCCAACCCCAAACCCCCCCATTCTCACTGTGCAGCCTCCAGAGCACGTAGAGCGGGGGGCAGCTCTCGGGGTCGGGGCTCAGCACATCCCACAGGAGCCTCACACGGACCCGGGAGGCCTCGGGGGGCTGCAGGACAGGGTGGGGGGCTCAGCACCACCAAGGACCCCCCCAGAGCCCCCCAGAACCCCCCAAACCCACCTGGGGGTCCCGGGGACCGTGCTGGGAGCCCAGCAGGGCTGTGGGACAGGGGAGGGGGGCTCAGAACAGGGTGGGGGGCTCAGCACCACCACCAAACCCCCCAGACCCCAGAACTGGGAGGGACCCCCAAATTGTGGTGCTGATGGATCCCCTCCCCAGCCCTTGGAATGGGGGGAGACCCCCAAATTGTGGTGGTGAAGGATCCCCAGCACACCCAAACCCACCTGGGGGTCTCGGGGGTTGCGCTGGGAGCCCAGCAGGGGCTGCAGGACAGGGTTGGGGGGCTCAGGACCACCAAGAACCCCCCTAAATCCTCTCTCAGCCCCCCCAAACGCACCTGTGGGTCGGGAGGGGCGTGCTGGGAGCCCAGCAGGGGCTGCAGGACAGGGTTGGGGGGCTCAGCACCACCAAGGACCCCCCTAAACCCTCTCTCAGCCCCCCCAAACCCACCTGGGGGTCTCGGGGGTTGCGCTGGGAGCCCAGCAGGGGCTCAGGACAGGGTTGGGGGGCTCAGCACCACCAAGGACCCCCCCAAACGCACCTGGGGGTCGGGGGGGGCGTGCTGGGAGCCCAGCAGCAGCAGGGGCAGCTGGCTGGGCAGCGCCAGGCGCTGGAAGAACCAGAGCAGGTTCCAGTAGATGATGGGGTGCTTGTCCACCAGCTCGGGCCGCGCCAGCAGCTCCCCGCCCTCGTTCTCCACCAGGCTCTCCAGCTCCTTGCGCAGCACCAGCGGGCTCAGGTAGGCAAAGGCCACGCGCTCCCGGCGCCACGGGGGCTGGGGAGGGGGGGACACGAGGGGGACCCCTCAATTAGGGGGGATGGACACGATTGGGACCCCTGAGTTAGAGCAGGGGGACACGAATGGGACCCCTGAATTAGGGGGGATGGACACGAGTGGGACCCCTGAATTAGAGCAGGAGGACATGAGTGGGACCCCTGAATTAGGGGGGATGAACACGATTGGGACCCCTGAATTAGGGGGGATGGACACGATTGGGACCCCTGAATTAGAGCATGAGGACACGAGTGGGACCCCTGAATTAGGGGGGATGGACACGAGTGGGACCCCTGAATTAGAGCAGGAGGACATGAGTGGGACCCCTGAATTAGGGGGGATGGACACGATTGGGACCCCTGAGTTAGAGCAGGAGGACATGAGTGGGACCCCTGAATTAGGGGGGATGGACACGAGTGGGACCCCCGGGTTAGAGGGGGGACACACGACTGGGAACCCTGGGTTAGAGCAGGGGGACACCTCCTGCCCAGCCCTGGAGGGCACCAGGACCTGGGAATGGGGGGGCACGAATGGGACCCCTGAATTAGGGGGGATGGACACGATTGGGACCCCTGAGTTCCCCCTGCCCAGCCCTGGAGTGCACCAGGACCTGGGAATGGGGGGGACACACTTGGGACCACCTGCCCAGCCCTGGGAATGAGGGGGGACCCCCTAATTAGAGGGGATGGACACCCCCCGCTCAGTCCTGGAAAGCACCAGGACCTGAGAATGGGGGGGAACCCCCAAATTAGAGGGGGGAGACAACTCCTGCCCTGCCCTGGAATGTGGGGGACACGATTGGGATCCCCGGTTTAGAGGGGAGGGACACCCCCTGCTCAGCCCTGGAGTGCATCAGGACCAGGGAATGGGGGGAGACACACTTGGGATCCCCAAATTAGAGGGGAGGGACACCCCCTGCCCAGCTCTGCAATGCACCAGGACCTGGGAATGGGGGGGACACGACTGGGACCCCTGAATTAGGGGGGATGGAGCCCCCCTGCCCAGCCCTGGAACACACCAGGACCTGGGAATGGGCTGCAGGGGGAGGGGGGCACGAGTGGGAACCCCAAATTTGAGGGGAGGGACCCTCTAGAATGCACCAGGACCTGGGAATGGAGGGGAAACACTTGGGCCCCCCAAATTAGAGAGGATGGACACTCCCTGCCCAGCTCTGGAACGCACCAGAGAATGGGGGGACACTTGGGGGGACACCTTGGGACCCCCAAATTAGAGGGGATGGACATCTCCTGCCCAGCCCTGGAAGGCACCAGGACCTGGGAATGAAGGGGACCCCAAATTAGAGGGGAGGGACCCCTGGACCCTGCAGCAGGACCTGGGAATTGGGGAGGGACACACTTGGGACCGCCCCCTGCCCAACCCAGAACCCCCAAAGCACCCCCAGAGACCCCAAATCCGATTTCAGGGATGAGGGCAGGACCCCCCCCATTCCCAGTCCCCCCGGTACCGGGGTCTCGGCGCAGCCGTTGCACAGCCCGGGGGTCCCGGGGGTCCCGGGGGTCCGGGGGCTCTCGGGGCTCTCGGGGGTCCCGTCCAGCTCCAGGCAGCGCCGGCGGTCGCTCAGCACCGGCCCCTGCGGGGAGGGGGGCACCGGGGGGGGGCTGCGGGACACACGGGGGGGGTCACGGCAATGGGGGGCACCGGGGGACCCCCAAAGGGTGGATGGGTGGAGGGGGGGAATGGTGGGGAGCAAAGGGGGGGGGTGGGGACAGCTTGGGGACATTGGGAGGGCAATGGGGGTCCCTCAGGTTGTCTGGGGGTGTCCCAAGGGGTGGCACCTGGGGACACCTTGGGGCCATGGGGATGGCAGTGAGGGGGTGGCACCTGGGGGGCCGCCGGAGGTCGCGGATCTCGATGCTCAGGAAGGGCACGAAGGAGCGCGAGCAGAAGGGGCACGAGGTGTTGAGGTTGGAGTCGTCCGAGGTCCAGCCGGCCATGAGCTCCTCATCGAACACGAGCGCGGCGCAGCCCGGGCAGCGCGAGCAGCTGGACAGCAGCACCTGGGGCACGGCTCACGCTGAGCCCCAAAAACCCCGATCTGCCCCCCTAAACCCGAGCTGTGCCCCCCAAACCCCGATCTGCCCCCCTAAACCCGAGCTGTGCCCCCCAAACCCCGATCTGCTCCCCTAAACCCGAGCTGTGCCCCCCAAACCCTCTGTGCCACCCCCAAACCTGAGTTCAACCCCCCAAACCCCAGCTCTGACCCCAAACCCCAAATCTGCCCCCCAAACCTGAGCTCGACCCCCCAAACCTGGGCTCTGCCCCTCCCAAACCTCAGCTCTGCCCCCCAAAACGCCAAATCTGCCCCCCCAATCAAAGCTCTGCCCCCCAAACCTGGACTCTACCCCCAAATCTAAGCTCTGCCCCCCAAACCCCCTGTGCCCCCCCAACCCCAGCTCTGCCCCCCCCCATTTCCCACCTCCAGGGCGGGGGGCTCCGTCCCTGCGCCCCCATCCGCGCAGGGCTCGCTGGCTTTGGGGGCGCCGCCGCTGCCCCCCGAGGCATCGGACAGGTCCAGCTCACTGCCCAGGGACACGGAGCTCTGCGGAGGGGGGGACAGGGGGGTCAGGGGGCGCGGCCGGCCGGACAGACAGACGGACGGACAGAGGGACGGCCGGACGCGGTACCTCGGAGGCCGTGGACTCGGGGCGCTGCCGGGGCCGCAGCAGGGTCCCGGCGGGGCTGCGCCGTGAGGCCGCGGGGGTGTCCCCGTCGCGCTGCTCCGAGCCCCGGCGGGCCCCGGGCTCCCGGGGGGGCTCCGCGGGGCGCGGGGGGCGCTTCCCGGGCGACAGCAGCTGCTGCAGCTTGGCCGCCAAGCCCCGGCGCGGGGTCGCCCCCCCGGGACCGGCACCGGGAGCCCCCCCGGGCCCCTCGTCTCCGCCGCTGTCGTCGGTGGCGATGTCCGAGAGGCTCCCGTCGGCAGAACCGGGGGGGCCCCGCGGGCGGCGGGGCGCGGGCGGCGGCGTGGGGGTGGCGGGGAGCGGGGGGGGCTCCCCCGGCCCCTCCCGGGCCGCCCCCGCCCCGGGGCGCGCGGGGAAACTGAGGCTGCCGCTCTTGACGAGCCGCGGCGCCGGCACCGCGTCCCGGAGGCTGCGGCCGGCCCAGGTGGTCTGGCGGTGCAGGGGGGGGCGCGGGGCGGGGGGCGCTCGGGCACCTGGGGGGGGCAGGACAGACGGGTCAGGGACAGAGGGACAGCGGCTGCCACCCCTGGGGGGGGACAGAGGGGTCCTGGGGGACACAGAGGGGTCAGGGACAGCAGCCCCTCCATTGCTCCCAGCCCTGGGGGGGGACACAGAGGGGTCAGGGACAGAGGGACAGCGGCTGCCACCCCTGGGGGGGGACAGAGGGGTCAGGGACAGCAGCTCCCCCATCCCTTGGTGGGACACAGACGGGTCAGGGACAGAGGGACAGCGGCTGCCACCCCTGGGGGGACACAGAAGGGTCCTGTGGGACACAGAGGGACAGCAGCCCCCATCCCTTGGGGGGACACAGAGGGGTCAGGGACAGCATCCCCTCCATTGCTCCCAGCCCTGGGGGGGGCTCAGTGACCTGGGAGGGGGACAAGGGGGTGTCAACAAGCCCTCATAACATCCCCCGGACACAGGGGAGTGGCAGGAGGGGACAGGGGACAATCACTGGGGTCTCCCCCGTGCTCTGGAGATGCTCGGAGGGGCTCGCTCAGGGGGTGTGAGTGGGTGGGCTGGGGGGGGCTCAGTCACCTGAGGGGGACAAGGGGGTGTCAATGAGGCCAATAACACCCCCCCAACCCAGGGAGGTGACAAGAAGGGACAGGGGACAATCACTGGGGTCTCCCCCAAGCCCCGGAGATGCTCCGAGGGGCTCAATCACCCGCATGGGTACCAGGGGCTGTGAGTGGGGTGCCACCCCCCCCCCCGTGCCCCCCACTCCCTCACCAGGGGGGTCTCCAGCCGCGCTCTGGCGCTGCCTCTGCCTCAGGGGCTGCCGGAACTGCGCCGCCCCCAGCACCACGTTGCGCAGCTTGGCCCAGCGCAGCCGCCCCCCCCTGCGTCCCCGCCGGCCACTTGCTCTCCAGCACCGCCTGCCAGGGGGCACGGGGGGGGTCAGGGGCGGCCGGGGCACCCCCAGCACCCCCCCCGGGGCGTCCCCTCGGCGTCACCTTGTTGTAGTAGCCGTAGGTGACGGTGTTGGGGACGATGCCGGCGCGCTTCATCTCCAGCAGGACGCGCACGGACAGCACGGGCTCGCCGTACTGCCCGCACAGCTGCATCAGGATGCGGTAGCACACCTGGGGGGCGCCGCCCCGTCAGCCTGGGGGGCACCCCGGGCACCCCCCCAGCCTCAGAACATGGTTCTGTGCCCAGCGGCACGGGGGCCAAGCTGTGCCAATCCCCAGACCGACATCCAGGCCTTCCTCAGACACCTCCCTGGGCAGCCCTTCCACGGTCTGACCATGCTTTCCAGGAGGGATTTTCCCAAATATCCAGCCTGAGGCTCCCCTGGCCCAGCCCTCCTCCTGTCCCTGCTCCCTGGCAGCACAGCCCGAGCCCCCCGGCTGTCCCCTCCTGGCAGGAGCTGTGCAGAGCCACAAGGTCCCCCCTGAGCCTCCTTTTCTGCAGGCTGAGCCCCTTCCCAGCTCCTTCAGGAGCTCTCCATTCCCTCCTCCTGCTGCTCCAGCCCCTTCCCCTTCTCTGGATGAGCTCCAGCCCCTCCATGTCCCTCCTGGCCTGAGAACTGGACCCAGCACTGGACACTGGACACAGTTCCCCGTTTCCCTCAGCCCCAGCAGTGCCCCCCCAGCAGCAGCTCCCCCTTTTCCAGGAGGATTTGGAGCAGGACCTGACCCACCCCCGTCTGTCCCATCCTGTCAGGAGCTGTGCAGAGCCACAAGGTCCCCCCTGAGCCTCCTTTTCTCCCTTTCCAGCTCCCTCAGGAGTTCTCCATTCCCTCCTCCTGCTGCTCCAGCCCCTCCAAGTCCCTCCTGGCCCGAGAACTGGACCCAGCCCTGGACACCGGACTCAGTTTCCCGTTTCCCTCAGCCCCATCAGTCCCACCCCAGCACCCGTTTCCCCAGAAGGTTCTGGAACAGGAGCAGACCCACCTCGTCGGGCAGCACCACCTTGTGCTGCTCCATCTTGCGCAGCACGTCGTAGGCCAGCTGCAGCGCCCGCAGCTTGGCGGGGGCGGCGCGCACCTGCGTGGGCAGGTACAGGAACCAGAGCCCGTAGCAGTGCCCCAGCAGGCACCGTGCCCACAGCTCGGGCACCGCCGACGACTTCTGCGCCACCCGCTGGGCCACCTTCATCTCCTGGGGACACCAAGGGACAGGCGGGGAACGGGAGCTGAGCCCCTCAGCGCCGTGCCCAGCTGGGCACCTGGACAGGTGGCACAGCTCAGAGACACCTGTGTGAGTGTTGTGCCATCTGGGCACCTGGACAGGTGGCACAGCTCACAGGACACTTAGTCAGGTGCTGCCCCAGCTATCCAGGTGTCACAGTGTCACAGGCAGCCGTGCCCAGGTGGCACAGCTCAGGGGGACACTTAGCCAGGTATTGTCCCAGCTGGGCACCTGTCCAGTGGCATAGCTCAGAGACACCTGGGTGAGTGTTGTGCCATCTGGGCACCTATCCAGTGGCACAGCTCAGAGACACCTGTGTGAGCGTTGTGCCATCTGGGCACCTGGCCAGGTGGCACAGCTCAGAGGGACACTCAGCCAGGTGCTGTCCCATCTGCCCAGGTGTCCCAGCCGTGCCCAAGGTGCTGTCCCTCCCCTGCCCAGGTGTCCCAGCCGTGCCCAGGTGTCCCAGCCGTACCCAGGTGTCCCAGCCGTGCCCAGGTGTCCCAGCAGCCGTGCCCAGGTGTCCCTCCCCTGCCCAGGTGTCCCAGCCATGCCCAGGTGTCCCAGCCGTGCCCAGGTGCTGTCCCTCCCCTGCCCAGGTGTCCCAGCCGTGCCCAGGTGCTGCCCCTCACCTGCTTGGTGCGCCGCGGGGCGGGGCTGCTCGGGGCGCTGCTCCTGGCCTGGCACAGCTGAGCCACCAGAGGGTCCCGGGGGGGCTCCAGCAGCTCCGGGCGCAGCGTGGGGAACCCGTCATACCTGGGGGAGGGCACAGGTGAGGGGGCTTTGGGGAGGGGGGCAGGCGGGGAGGGCCCCGGGGGTCTCACCTGTAGCGAGCGGGGGGCTCAGCCCCGTCGGGCCCCGCCGGCTGCTCCGGGGGGGTGATGAACACCGTGTGCTCCCCCCCACGGGGATCGTCCAGCTCCATCAGCGGCGTGTCCTCGGGCTTCTCCAGGTCCACCTGCACCTGCAGGGGTGGCGGGGTCAGCAGGGGCACGGTGGGGACACGGGGACACACAGAGGGGACACAGGAGGGGACACAGGGACACACGGAGGGGACGCGGGGACACACCTTGTGGGCACAGGTGAGGAACTCGAGGCAAGGAGAGAGGGACACACAAGGGACACAGGGACACACCTTGTGGACACAGGGGTGAGGAATTTGAGGCAAGGACCAAGGGACACACGGAGGGGACACAGGGACACACCTTGTGGACATGGGTGAGGAACTCAAGGTGCGGAGTGAAGGACACATGAGGGACATGCAAAGGGGACACAGGGACACACCTTGTGGACACAGGGGTGAGGAACTCGAGGCAAGGAGTGAAGGACACACAAGGGACATGCAAAGGGGACACAGGGACACACCTTTCGACGCAGGTGTCGAAGAACTCGAGGCAGGGACCAAGGGACACACAAGGAACACACAAGGGACATGCAAAGGGGACACAGGGACACACCTTGTTGATGCAGGTGTCAAAGAACTCGAGGCAGGGACCAAGGGACACAAGGGACACACAGAGGGACACACAGAGGGGACACAGGGACACACCTTGTCGACGCAGGTGTCAAAGAACTCGAGGCAGGGACCAAGGGACACACAAGGGACACACAGGGGACACACAGAGGGGGCACAGGGACACACCTTGTCGACGCAGGTGTCGAAGAACTCGAGGCAGGGCTCGCGGTCGCTGGCGAAGGAGCAGTCCTCGATGAACTGCGTGAAGAGCTGCGTGCGCAGCAGCTGCCCGTAGAAACGCTGGTACGCCCGCTCCCGGGAGCGCAGGAACCCTGGGGACACAACGGGGACACAACGGGGACAGGGGGTCATTGGGGTGGGATGGGATGGGATCAATAGGATCAATGGGATCAAGAGGATGCAAAAGATAGGATGGGATGGGATACACAAGATGGGATGGGATGGGATGGGATGGGATGGGATGGGATGGGATGGGATGGGATGGGATGGGATGGGATGGGATGCACGGGATGGGATGGGATGGGATGAGATGGGATGGGATGGGATGGGATGGGATGGGATGCACGGGATGGGATGGGATGGGATGAGATGGGATGGGATGGGATGGGATGGGATGCACGGGATGGGATGGGATGGGATAGGATGGGATGCACAGGATGGGATGCACAGAATGGGATGGGATGGGATGGGATGGGATGGGATGGGATGGGATGCACAGGATGGGATGCGATGCACAGGATGGGATGCATGGAATGGGATGGGATGGGATGCACAGGATAGGACAGGATGCACAAGATGGAATGGGATGGGACGGGATCAACGGAATGGGATAGGATGGGATGCACGGGATGCGATGGGATGCACAAGATGGGACGGGACGAAGATGAGCAGGACCCAGGCAGAGCTCACAGGACACCCCGCTGTCCCCTCACCCAGCACCCCGTTCCCCTCACCCTGCAGGGCGAAGAGGCTGCCGGCGTCGCGGCCGGCCGGGGCGGGCGCGGGCGCGATGGGCCGCAGGAAGGAGCGGTACCCGCGCAGGGCACAGGCCATGAAGCGCAGGAAGGCCGCCCGGGCCTCCAGCTCCAGCTGCGCCCGCCGCGCCCCCGCCGCCTCCGCGTCGCTCAGAACCAGCTCCGGGGGCTCCTCCTCGCCCGGCGCGCTCAGCACTGCGGGGACACGGAGGGGACAGGGTCAGCAATGGGGACACGGAGGGGACAGGGTCGGTACAGGGGACATGGAGGGGACAGGGTCAGCAACGGGGACACGGAGGGGACAGGGTCGGTACAGGGGACACGGAGGGGACAGGGTCAGCAACGGGGACACGGAGGGGACAGGGTCAGTACAGGGGACATGGAGGGGACAGGGTCAGCAACGGGGACAGGGATGGGACAGGGTCGGTACAGGGGACACGGACAGGACAGGGTCAGCAACGGGGACACGGAGGGGACAGGGTCGGTACAGGGGACACGGAGGGGACAGGGTCAGCAACGGGGACACGGAAGGGACAGGGTCGGTACAGGGGACAGGGTCGGTACAGGGGACACGGAGGGGACAGGGTCAGCACAGGGGACAAGGATAGGACAGGGTCAGCAACGGGGACACGGAGGGGGACAGGGTCGGTACAGGGGACAGGGGCGGTACAGGGGACACGGACAGGACAGGGTCAGCACAGGGGACATGGACAGGACAGGGTCGGTACAGGGGACATGGACAGGACAGGGTGAGCACAGAGGACAAGGACAGGACAGGGTTGGTACTGGGGGCACCGGGCTGGATGGGACAGTGTTGGCACCAGCCACACGGACGGCAGAGAGTCAGCACTGGGGGCACAGCTGGGACAGCCGATTGGCACTGGGGACACGGAGAGGACAGCATTGGCACTGGGGACACCCGGCTGGACAGGACAGTGTTGGCACTGGGGACACTGAGCAGACAGTCCCGTGGCCGGAGAGCCCTGAGGGTGGGGTCAGTTGGGAAGCAACGCCCAGGGAACGAGGGAGTGAAGCCACAGCTCTGATCCTGCTTGGAAAGTGCTCCCAGGCAGGGGGGGAATTCAGGGTGGCTTCTGACCCCAGTGGGTCCCTCCCAGTTTGGGCCATTCCAGGATAACAGCAGAGGTAGGGGATGACCCTCTGACCCCCCAGACCCCCCAGGCCCCCCACTCACGCTCCTCCAGCTGCTGGGACAGGCTGTGCAGCGAGGCCAGCAGCACCTTGCAGGGCCGGCGGGGCAGCGCGCGGGGCGACAGCAGCTTCCGCTCCTCGCTCCTGGGGACACAGGCACGAGGGCAGGGCGGGACCCCCGGGACCCCCGGGACCCCCGAGCCGCCCCCAGCCCTGGGGACACTCACTGGAAAATGGTGTTGGTGTCCAGGTCGACGAAGATGACGTCGCGGGGGGGCTCGTAGAGGTCGAAGTAGCTGGAGTGGATGCCTACAATGAAGGGCACGGGGGCACACAGCACGTCAGCCAGCGCCAGCGGGCACAGCGGGATGTAGGGGCACTGCCAGCGCAGGGGGAAGATCATCTGGGGACAGGACGAGGGTGGTCAGCGCCGCAGGGCCCCCGCCAGGCGGGATGGGGGGCCCGGCGCCGCGGGGTGGGCGCTCCGGAGCTGTGGGACCGGGATCACCGACGGCACCGGAGCGGGATCGGGGTGCTCAGCAGCACAAAACGGGGATCCCCAGCGCTGTGGCACGGAGGTCTCCATGGCAGGTCCCCAGCACTATGGGATCAGTGCTCCCAACACCACAGGACAGGGGAGAGTGCTGAGGGACAGCAATCCCCAGTGCCACAGGTCCCCAGTGCTGAGGGACAGCAATCCCCAGTGCCACAGGTCCCCAGTGCTGAGGGACAGCAATCCCCAGTGCCACAGTGCCAATCCCCAGTGCCACAGGTCCTCAGTGCTGAGATACAGCAATCCCCAGTGCCACAGTGGCAATCCCCAGTGCCACAGGTCCCCAGTGTTGAGCGACAGCAATCCCCAGTGCCACAGGTCCCCAGTGCTGAGAGACAGCAATCCCCAGTGCCACAGCTCCTCAGTGCTGAGGGGTGGCAGTCCACAGTGCCACAGGTCCCCAGTGCTGAGGGACAGCAATCCCCAGTGCCACAGGTCCCCAGTGCTGAGGGGTGGCAGTCCACAGTGCCACAGGTCCCCAGTGCTGAGATACAGCAATCCCCAGTGCCACAGTGGCAGTCCCCAGTGCCACAGGTCCCCAGCACTGTGGGACCAGGATCCCCAGCACAGCAGGTCCCCAGCCCCACGGTGGCACGTCCCCACGGTGTCCCTGCAGCGTCCCCTGCGGTCACTCACCGCCACCAGGGCTTCACCCACGCTGGTCAGGACGTCGGGGCGCAGGGAGTGGATGAGCAGCTTCTGCTCGGTGAGGACGGCCACCAGCAGCGCCACGGCGTTGTCAGGGCCCAGGTTCTGCAGCAGCGTCAGGAAACTGGCCCCGCTGAGGGCGGGGACATCCCCTGGTCACCCACAGCCCCCTCCCCACCTGTGCCCCCCACGCCAGCACCCCCCAGTCCTACCTGAGGGGCAGCGGGGAGGACACGGGCCGGCACAGCAGCAGGCTGTCATACGGGGACATCTGCAGGGACACACGGACGTGGTGGTGGGGGACACGGGGACATGCTGAAGTGGGATGGGATGGGATGGGATGGGATCGAATGGGATGGGATGGGATGGGATGGGATGGGATGGGATGGGATGGGGTGGGATGGGATGGGATGGGATGGGATGGGATGGGATGGGATGGGATGGGGTGGGATGGGATGGGGTGGGATGGGATGGGATGGGATCAATGGGATGGGATGGGATGGGATGGGAACAATGGGATGGGATGGGATGGGATGGGATGGGATGGGATGGGATGGGATGGGATGGGATGGGATGGGATGGGAACAACGGGATGGGGTGGGATGGGATGGGAACAATGGGATGGGATGGGATGGGATGGGATGGGATAGATGGGATGGTGTGGGATAGGATGGGGTGGGATGGGAACAATGGGATGGGGTGGGATGGGATGGGATGGGATGGGATGGAGTGGGATGGGATGGGAACAATGGGATGGGATGGGATGGGATGGGATGGGATGGGATGGGATGGGATGGGATGGGATGGGATGGGATGGGATGGGATGGGATAGGAACAATGGGATGGGATGGGATGGGATGGGATGGGATGGGATGGGATGGGATGGGATGGGATCAATGGGATGGGATGGGATGGGATGGGATAGATGGGATGGTGTGGGATAGGATGGGGTGGGATGGGAACAATGGGATGGGGTGGGATGGGATGGGATGGAGTGGGATGGGATGGGAACAATGGGATGGGATGGGATGGGATGGGATGGGATGGGATGGGATGGGATGGGATGGGATGGGATAGGAACAATGGGATGGGATGGGATGGGATGGGATGGGATGGGATGCAATGGGATGGGATGCAATGGGATGCAATGGGGTGGGGGTGGGATGGGTGGGGTGTGACGGTGACCCTCTCCCAGGCGACTCACCTGGACCAGGATCCGCGGGCCGCTGCGGGGGACGGGAAGGGCACGTTGTGCATGAAGTGGGAGATGTGCCTGCGGGCGGAGCGGCCCCGTCAGCGCGGCGGTGGCCGCGGGCCCCCGTCCCCCCCCGGAGCCCCCCCCCGGCCCCCGCTCACGTCTCCAGGGGCAGCACGTGGGGGCCCGAGATGGAGTAGCGGTAGATGAACATGAGGAACTTGCGGGAAGACGTCGAAGAAGGGCCAGTGGGACAGCACGCAGATGCTCTTGCGGGTGTGCAGCGAGCGCCCGGGCACCGGCCGCCGGTCCACCACGCTGAGCAGCCCCAGGCGCAGCGCCTGCGCCTCCGACAGCCGCTCCCGGGGAAACGCCTCGTGGAACTGGATGGCGGCGCCGTACACCTGCGGGGCACCCCGCGCCGTCAGGGCACCCCGGGCACCGGGGCCACGGTGCCAGGAACCCATGGAATCAGGATCCTGGGCCCACAGAGCTGGGCACCCCTTGGGCACTGGGGATCCCCGGGCCCACAGAGCCAGGAACCCACGGCACCAGGATCCCTGTGCCATGAGAGATGAGAAGCCCTGGCACTGGGATCCTGGGCCCACAGCACGGGGAACTCCTGGCACCAGGGATTATGAGGGATGGGAACTCTTGGCACAGGGATCCTGGTCCCAGAAGGGATGGGAACTCCTGGCACAGGGATCCTGGTCCAGCAAGGGAGGGGAACCCCTGGCACTGAGGATCCTGGTCTTATAGCCCGGGGAACCTCTGACACCAGGATCCCGGTCCCACAAGGGAACCCTTGGCACTGGGATCGCAGTGCCATGAGGGATGGGAACCCCTGGCACTGAGGATCCTGGTCCCACGAGGGACAGGAACCCCTGGCACCAGGATCCCAGTCTCACAAGGGAACCCCTGGCACTGAAAATCCTGGTCCCATAAGGGATGGGAACCCCTGGCACAGGGATCCTGGTCCCACGAGGCTGTGGGGGCTGAGACCTGGGCACCCAACCCCTCCCATGGCACTGGGGACCCCCATGCCACCCCCCCGAGCCCCCTGTCCCGCCGTGCCTTGTCCCCCGAGGCGCCGGTGAGGACGAAGGTGGAGAAGACGGGGCAGGGGGGGTACTTGGTGCCCACGGGCCAGCTCTCGATGGTGGGCCCCCCATGGGCAGGCAGAACACGGGGGGCACCGACTCGGGGCAGAGGGGAAGGACTCGCTGTCCTGCTCGGGGTAACGGCTCAGCAGCCCTGCATGGACACACGGACAGCCGGACACATGGACACTGGACACCAGCATCAGCCCCCCCAGGTCATCTCACCACCCCCCAGTGAGGAGGGGGCAGCCAGGGGAGTGCCCACAGCTGTGTAAAACCACCCCCAAAACCTCCCCCAACAGGAAACCCAACTGCCCCCAACCCCAGTAAGGGACCCCACTGTCACCCCAGTAAGGGACCTCAGTGTCACCCCAGTAAGGGACCCCCCACTGTCACCCCAGTAAGGGATGCCACACTTTCCAGTAAAGGACCCCACTGTCACCCCCAGTAAGGGACCCCCACTGTCACCCCAGTAAGGGATGCCACACTTTCCAGTAAAGGACCCCACTGTCACCCCATTAAGGGACCC
>JBBFKN010000180.1:0-97819 GCA_039654755.1 Calcarius lapponicus
AACGGGAGTAAAGAGGGGTAATAAAGGGGGCTTTGGAGGGTGATTGTGGGGGTTAGTGGGGTAAAAAATTGGGGGTTGGGGGTGTTTTGGGGTTCGGGGGGGTCTTTTGGGGGTGTTCTGGGTCCCCAGGGGGCTTTTTGGGGTGTGTTCTGGGTCTCAACGTGGTTCTTTTGGGACAGTTTTGGCATGCCACTCACAGCCAGGGCCGCAGCTGCACAGGGCTCTTTTGGGGGCTGTTTTGGGGTGTTTTAGGGCTGTTTTTAGGGTCCCACTCACAGCGCAGGGCCGCAGCTGCACAGGGCAGTTCTGGAGCTCAGGGGGGGTATTTTGGGGTGTGTTTGGGGCTGTTTTGGGGTGTTTTGGGGGTCCCACTCACCGCCCAGGGCTTCAGCCGTGCCGCCACGCGCCCCAGCAGCTCCAGGTCCCCGCCCAGCTCCTCCGGCAGCCGCAGCTGCAGCAGCGCCTCGAGGCTCTGCGGGGTGGGGGGCACAGCAGGGACCCCCCCCGAGCCAGTCAGGGGGGCACAGACACCCAAACCCCCCCAGAATACCCAGGGGCAGGGGGCACAGACCCCCCCAGAATACCCAGGGCAGGGGGCACAGACCCCCCCAGAATGCATAGGGCAGGGGGGGGAAAACCCCAGACCCCCCCAAAATACCCAGGGCAGGGAGGGACAGACCCCCAGACCCCCCCAGAATACCCAGGGCAGGGGGCACAGACCCCCCCAGACACCCCCAAAATGCACAGGGAAGGGGGGGCGTTACCTGGCGCAGCTCAGCCATCAGTTGGTCGGGGTCCGGGGGGGCTGCGGGGACATTTGGGGGTCAGAGGTCACAGGGGGCACAGGAGGGGGCACAGGGGAGTTTTTGGTGGTCAGGGGACACTGGGGAGGGATCACAGGGGAGTTTTGGGGGGTCAGGGGACACTGGGGAGGGGTCACAGGGGAGTTTTGGGGGTCAGGGGGCACTGGGGGGGGTCACAGGGGAATTTTGGGGGTCAGGGGACATTTGGGGGGGTTCAGGGACACTTTGGGGACACTGTCCTACCAGGCTTGGCGGCACTGCAGGAGGAAGAGAAGGAGGAGGAGGAAGGGCCTGAGGCAGGCGCTGGGTTTTGGGGGGCTGGGGGCTCCGTCGGGGTCCTGGGGGGGTCTCCGGGCCGGGTCCTGGGGGGTGAGAGCAGCCAGTGCCCGTCCCCTGCGCCCTGTCCCACCCCATTCATTCCCGACCCCATCCCAGCGCCCCAAATCCACGCCCAGTCCCATCCCGGTCTGCCCCATCCATCCCGGTGCCCGTCCCAGTCCCCTCCCAGATCCCAGGCCCAAATCCCAGTTCTCAATCCCAAACCCCAGTTCCCAGTGCCAATTCCCTGTCCCCAGTTCCCAGTCCCCATTTCCAATCCCAGTCCCAGTCCCTGACCCCAGTTCCCAGTTCCCAATTCCCATTTCCAGCCCCAGTTCCCAGTCCCTGTCCCCGGTTCCCAGTCCCAAACCCCCCATTCCCAGTCCCATTTCCCAGTCCCCGTTTTCCAAACCCCAATTCCCAGTCCCAAACCCCAATTCCCAGTCCCAAACCCCAATTCCCAGTCCCAATTCCCAGTCCTCGTTTCCCATTTCCCGTTTCCCATTTCCCCGTACCTGTCCCGGCTCCTCTCCCTCTCTCTCTCCCTCCACACCTCCAGGTTCTTGGGGCGCTGCCGGCAACTGGGGACCCCCCTGCAGGGACTGGGGGGGGGGGTCAGACCCCCACACACCCTCCCGGAGCCCCCAGACCCCTCCTGGCGCCCCCCGACCCCTCCTGGCGCCCCCAGACCCCCCCCTGAATCCCCCAGACCCCCCCCACACCCCTCACCTGCTGTCCTCGGGGGTGTCACCCCTCTGCTGCTCCTGGGGGGGGATGATGGACACAAAGGGGGGGTCAGGATTTGGGGGAGAAACCCCGAAATTTGGGGATCAGAGATTTGGGGGGTGACATCACCTCAGGCGAGGGCTCCTCCTCCAGCTGCTCCGGGTCACTGTCACCAGCTGTGGGGACAAGGGGGTGGCAGAGGGTCCCAGGGGGTCCCCAGAGGGTCCCGGGGGGGTCCCGGGGGGGTTTAGGGACCCCCTCCCCTCACCTGCCCCGCCGTGCATCTCCCTGTGCTGCCCGGGATGGCTCCGAGGACTCATCCGAGCACTGAAACGGTGCCCAAAGGGGGTGCGGGGTTGGGGGGACACCCCAAATCCCCCCGAAACGCCCCCAAAACGCCCCCAAATCCCACCTCGTTCCCCGACCAGCGCTTGCTGCCGCTGTCCACGCTGTGGAAACCGGAGTCCAGCCCCCCTCGCTGCCGGAGGGGACACGGCTCGTCCGGGGGGGCTGCGGGGAGGGGGCAAACAGCGCTCAGAGAGACCCCGAAACCCCCAAAACAACGGGGAGACCCTCCCCGAGCCCCCCCTTTACCATGCGGGGGCGGGATGCGCGGCAGCCTCGGCTTCCAGGTACTTGAAGATGTGGACTTTGCCCTTGAGGCAGATCTGGGGGGCACAGAGAGCTCAGCCGGAGCTTTTGGGGGTCGGGGGGACGCCCCGGGAGCCTCCTCACCTGGGCGGGGGGGAACTGGAGCGGGTTGTTGTCCGCCAGGAGGGTCTGGAGGTGCCGGAGCCGGCGGAAGCAGCGCGGAATCGCCACCACCCGGTTGCAGGAGAAATCCAGGCGGACCAGGGGCAGCTCCGAGAGCTCTGCCGGGGGAACGCGGCATGGAGGGGGCCCTAAAAAGCCGGGGGGACCCCCCCCAGGACCCTCACCCACCCTCGGGCAGAGCCGCCAGCTGGTTCCGCCGCACGTTGAGGTCCCGCAGCGCCCGCAGCTGGCCCAGCCCCGGCGGCAGCGCCCGCAGCCGGTTGCAGGCCCACGTCCTGCGGGGCGAGACGGCGCTCAGCGGGGCCCGGCGCGGCCCCGCGGGGTCCCTCCGGCCCGGGCCAGGCTCACCAGCTGCCGCAGCGTGCGGAGGGCTCCCAGGTTCGGCGGCAGCCGGGACAGGCGGTTGTTGCTGGCGTTGAGGACGCGCAGGGGCAGCAGGCACAGGCAGGCGGGCAGCGAGCTCAGCTGGTTGCGGCTGCGGAGGGGACGCGGCGGGGTCAGGGGCACCGCTGGAGCCTCCCCGTCGCCCTGGCGGGGCTGGAGCGTACCTGAGGTCCAGGTGAGCCAGGGCCTGCAGGTTGGCGATGGCCGGGGGGACGCTGCGCAGGCAGTTGTGGTGCAGGCTCAGCCCTTCCAGGGAGACCAGGCGGCAGGCGGCCCTCCGGCACCTCCCCGAAACGGTTCCGGGACAGGTCTGGAGGGAGCCGGGGCAGCGTGTGGGACAGCGGAGGGGACCCGCAGGGACCGGGCATTCCCGGCATGGGGAACGGCAGGGACAAGGCAGCCTCAGGGAAGGGATAAAGCACCCCCCGCGATAAGGACACGGGACGCAGATCCGCGGGGGACAGCGGTGCTGATGGACCCCGAGCCGCCCGGCTGAAGCTCGGGGACGCTGAAGCCGCCGGACCGCCCGGACCGGGAGCTCCGGCTCGTCCCGTCCCGGCGCCTCCGGCAGCTCCCGCGGGCCTCGGGCTCCGGGACGCGCCGAGGGAGGCGGGGCAGCCGCAGCCTCCCCTGGGAAACACCCCCGAGGGGACGCGGGCCAGTGGGGAAGGGTCGGGGGTCCTGCCCCGGGGCCGCGGCCTCACCGGCCTGGGTGGTGTCGCTGAGGTCCCAGCGCCGCACTGCCGCCGCCGGGAAGGCGCGCAGCCGCCGGCCTGCCAGACTGAGGGTGCCGGAGGCCTCTGCTTCTTCAAGGGCGCGCTCCGTGCCGGCTCCTCCGGGCAGGCGGCCCGGCAGCGGCGGCGGCTCAGCCCCCAGCGCCCCCGCGGCCATGGCGGGCCCGGAGCTCCGCTCGCCGCGGCCGCCGCTGCCCGACTGAGCCCCGGACGCTTCCGGACCCCGCCACGGGGGCGGGGCCAGAGCAGCAGCCAATCAGAACAAGGAGCGCGCGGGGAGGCGGCGAATCGAAGAGGGGGAGTGGGGGGCGCCGCCTGGAGAAATGCGGAAGTTTGGTCTTTGATTGATAGGTAGGTCGAGCCTATCGTCAAGCAATGGAGGGGTGCTGCCCAACTTCAGCCAATCACAGCTAAGGCGCAATCCCCACCAATCGCAGAGAGCTCGTTGCCTGGCAACGGCCGCGAAAATTTTGGCGGCATCACCTAATCGAAATCGAGGAGGCGGGAGCAACACCCGAGATTGACGTGTTGCCAACCAATCGTGTTTGACGCAAGAGCGGGATTACAGAGTCCCTGCGCGCGGCCGGGGCGTGGCAGCTCCAATAATCAGGAGTTACGGTAGTGATTGACAAGTAGGGACGGTTTTGTCGGCCACGCCCTGATTCCTTCAGCCCCGCCCACCGCTTCTCTTAAAGGAGTCGCACCTTTTAAGGGGGGGGGGGGGGTCCCATTTTCAGGTCCCCATTTTGAGGGTCCCATTTTGGGGGTTCCATTTTGGGGTCCCTTTTTTGCGGGTCCCATTTTGGGGTTCCCATTTTGAGGGTCCATTTTGGGGCTCCCATTTTGAGGGACCCAATTTTAGGGTCCCCATTTGGGGGTCCCAATTTTGGAGGTCCCATTTTGAATTCCTATTTTGAGGTCCCCATTTTGCGGTCCCCCCCTTGGTTGCGGCGCCCGGCCTCTCCTCCCCCAGACCCCTCACGCACACGCTCCATCTCTGCACCCTTTATTACCGAAAACTCGGGGGCGTCCCCGCGGCCCGGCCCGGGGGGTCTCAGGGCCGGGGGCCCTCAGGGGCTCCCCCGACACGGCCTCTTGCTGAGGTTGCCCAGCACCTGCTGCTGCTGCGGGCGGGTAGGGCACCACGAAGGCGTCGGGCGGCAGCAGCGCCGCCCCGTCCGCGCCCAGCCGCCCCATCAGCACGTAGCTGGAGCCTGGAAGGGATTTGGGGAGGGGGGCGTCAGGGCCGGGGGGCCCGAACAGAGCCCCGCGGGCTCCCCCCCGCCACACGCACCTTTCTTGAGCGAGGGGCAGAGGCGGCAGGGCAGCTGCAGCCGCAGCGAGGAGCCCTTGGCGGGCTGAGGGAGCCCCAGCGCCGCCGCCGCCTTGAACGCGCCGAGCACGGAGAGCACGGCCCAGCCCGGCTCCTGCGGCGGGCCCCGCGACACCGACTTCACCGTGCCGGTCAGCACTGCAGGGGCGGGAACGGGGATCAGGGCCACAGAGCCTCGGGGACTCCCGGGTGTGGGGTTTGGGGGGGCCCGGCATCAGGCTCCCCTCACGGGTTTGGGGATTTCTGTAGCACTCGGCTTCAGGTTTCCCTCACGGCTCTGGGGAACTCTCCAGAACTTTCTGGGCACTCCCGGCCTCAGTTTCCCCTCACGGATTTGAGGAATTCTCCAAAAATTTGCATTTTCCCCTCATGGATTTGGGGATTTGTCTAGCACTCGGCCTCAGGTTCCCCTCGCGGATTTGGGGAATTCTCCAGAACTTTCTGCCCGCTCCCAGCCTCACTTTCCCCTCACGGATTTGGGGAATTCTCCAGAACTTTCTGCCCACTCCCAGCCTCAGTTTCCCCTCAGGGATTTGGGGAATTCGCCAGAACTTTTTCGGGCACTCCCTGCCTCAGTTTCCCCTCAGGGATTTGGGGAATTCTCCAGACTCCCAGCCTCAATTTCCCTCATGGTCGGGGACTCCTCCAGCGCCCTGCCTCAGTTTCCCCTTATGGTGCTGGGGAATCCTCCGCACTCCTGGCTTCAATTTCCCTCACGATTTTGGAGAATTCTCCTGGTCTTTTTGAGCGCTCCCTGCCTCACTTTCCCCTGGATATTTTAGGCATTCTCCACCCCCACTTCAGGCTCTCCCCGCGGTGTTTTCGGGGCGCTCCTCACCGAAATCGCTGCTGCAGAAGTTGCTCTGCAGGGTCCCGGCGCGGCGGCAGCGCTGAGGGCAGGGGGCGCCCGTTGGGGGCGGGGCTCGGCCTTGGGCCCGGGGGGCGCCGCCTTGGCCTTGGAGCCGCCCCGGGGCTTTGGGGCGGGGGTCCCGGGGGTCTCGCTGCCCCCCGCCGGGTCCCGCAGGGTGTAGGAGGCCGAGAAGCCGTCGGCGGTGACGCTCAGGTCGGACACGAACTGCACCAGCAGCTCCGGGGAGCTGGACACGATGGGGCTGGGGGCACCGGGGCGTCAGGGGGGCTTTGGGGACACGATGGGGCTGGGGGCACGGGCGTCAGGGGGGTCAGGGGGACTTTGGGGACACGATGGGGCTGGGGGCACGGGGGTCGGGGGGGTCAGGGGGGCTTTTGGGGACACGATGGGGCTGGGGGCACGGGGGTCAGGGGGGCTTTGGGAACACGATGGGGCTGGGGGCACGGGGGTCAGGGGGCTTTGGGGGGGTCAGGGGGGCTTTGGGGACACGATGGGGCTGGGGGGCACCGGGGGTCAGGGGGGTCAGGGGGGCTTTGGGGACACGATGGGGCTGGGGGCACGGGGGTCAGGGGGGGTCAGGGGGGCTTTGGGGACACGATGGGGCTGGGGGCACGGGGGGGGTCAGGGGGGGCTTTGGGGACACGATGGGGCTGGGGGCACGGGGGGGGGTCAGGGGGGGTCAGGGGGGCTTTGGGGACACGATGGGGCTGGGGGCACGGGGGGGGGTCACGGGGGCTTTGGGGACACGATGGGGCTGGGGGCACGGGGGGGGTCAGGGAGGGGTCAGGGGGGCTTTGGGGGACACGATGGGGCTGGGGGCACCGGGGGGGTCAGGGGGCTTTGGGGGGGTCAGGGGGGCTTTGGGGACACGATGGGGCTGGGGGCACGGGGGGGGGTCAGGGGGCTTTTGGGGGGGTCAGGGGGGCTTTGGGGACACGATGGGGCTGGGGGCACGGGGGGGGGTCGGGGGGGGTCAAGGGGGCTTTGGGGACACGATGGGGCTGGGGGCACGGGGGTCAGGGGGGGGTCAGGGGGCTTTGGGGACACGATGGGGCTGGGGGCACCGCGGGGGTCAGGGGGGCTTTGGGGACACGATGGGGGCTGGGGGCACGGGGGGGGGTCAGGGGGCTTTGGGGGGGTCAGGGGGAGTCATGGGGCTTTGGGGGTCAGGGGGGTTTGGGAGGTGCTCAGAGAGTCCCAGGTGAGTTTGGGGGGGGTCCCAGGTGGTTTTGGAGTGTTCAGGGGGTCCCGGGTGGGTTCGGGGGGATCCCAGGTGTGACTGGGGGGTGCTCAGGGGGTCCCAGGTGGGTTTGGGGGGGTCCCGGGTGGGTTTGGGGGGCGCTCAGGGGGTCCCGGGTGGGTTTGGGGGGCGCTCAGGGGGTCCCAGGTGGGTTTGGGGGGTCCCGGGTGGGTTTGGGGGGCGCTCAGGGGGCCCCGGTTGCTGTCAGGGTGGATTTGGGGGGCTCAGGGGGGTTTGGGAGCCCTCGGGGCGGTTCGGGGGCGCTCATGCGGGGCCGGGGGGGGCTCACCCGGGGGTCTCCTCCCCGCAGAAGCGGCCGAGGCGCCGCGCGTCGTCCCGCGCCCCCCCCTCGAACACGGCCACGTAGTCGTAGCGGCAGTGCGGGTCGGGCTCCACGTCGAACTTACCGAACCGCAGCTCCACCACCTGCACGTTGCCCCCCCCGGAACCGCGCTGAGACCCCCGGCCCCCCCCCCCGGCCCTGCAGACCCCTCCCCAAATTCCCCCGAGCCGCCCTGAACCCCCCCGGGCTCTGCTCAGCTGCCCCAGACACCCCCTTGTGACCCCAAAAAAGGATTTCTGACCCCAAAAAAGGATTTCTGACCTCCAAAAAAAGGATTTCTGCACCCCCAAAGGGTTTCTGACATCCTCAAAGGATTTCTGACTCTCCCAAAGGATTTCTGAACCCCAAAAAAGATTTCTGACCCCCCCAAACCCACCCAACCCCCCTTGTAAAGACTCAAATCCCTCCTGACCCCCCCCCCCATCCCCAAATTCAGCTTCCCCAAATCCTCCTGACACTCCAACCCCCCCCCAGAACCCCCTGTGACCCCCCCCAAACCCCCAGGACCCCCCCAAACCCCCCCCCAGGACCCGCAGACCTTGCCGGGGGGGGGCCACGATGTGCCAGGAGCAGCTGATCCCGGCCGGGTAATTCTCCTCGGGCCAGTTCGGGGTGCTCAGGCTGCCCTGGGCCTTCTCCAGCCTCCCGCCGCAGAACTGATGCTCTGGGGGGGTGGGGGTCACGTTTTTGGGGGGCCACAGACACCTTGGGACCCCCCCTCCCCCTTCCCACACCGCCGGTGTCTCCTCTGTCCCTGAGACCCCCCCCAAAAAAAATTTGGGGGGCGGAATTTTGGGGGGGGGCTCCACCAAAACCACCCTGGGACTGCTGGGAGTGGGGGAGGAGATGGAATTTGAGGAGTGAACCCCCCCCCGGGAATGTTTGTTGTAAATTTTTGAATTTTTTAAATTTTTTTTTTTGGGGGGGGGGGGTCGTACTCACCATCAAAATAGTGCCAGGACTCCCCGAAAAAATGGGGTTTATTAAAGACCCCCGAGCGCCGCCGTCCCTGGGGGGGGCCCTGCAAAAGGGTTGGGCTGGGTTGGGGGGGGGGGGGCCTGGGGGGGCTCCACGGCGCTTTTTGGGGTTTTTTCAAGAGATTTCGGGGCAGTTTTGAACATTCCATGCGGCTTTGGGGGGGGGGGGGGGGGCTTTGTGCGGATTTGGGGTCTCTCTGATTTTGGGGTCTCAGCGCTCCCTGCCCTCCTCAGCTTTTCCCTCCATTTTGTGCAGGGTTTTTTTTTCTGCCAAAAAATGAAGTTTTTCCTTCATTTTGTGCCATTTTTTTTGTGCCAAAAAATGAAGTTTCCTTCATTTTTTCCTGACGCTTTGCTCCATTTTCCTCTCTGGCTTTTCCCCTCCAAATTCTCCTTTCTTTTCACTCTTGTCCCCTCAGTTTTTGAAAATTTTTCTTTTCAGTTTTTGCCCCCTCCTTTTTTCTTTTTCTCTTATTTTTCTCCTTTCCTTTTCACACTTTCCTCCCCTTTTCTTCTCAGCTTTTCCCTCCTTTCCTCCCTTGCACTTTTCCCTCATTTCTCTGTTTTCTCCTCAAACTTTCCCCCCATTTCCTCTCCACCCTTTTCCATTTCTTTATCACACTTTTCCTTAATTTCTCTTTTTTTTTTTTTTTATTCTCTCACTTTTCTCCCCAATTCCCCATCAGGGTTTTTCCCTTTCTGCTTTCAGTTTCACACTTTCCCCTCATTTTCCATTCACACTTTCTCCTCATTCCTGTTTTGTTTTCTCCTCATTCCCACTCTTTTTTCCACATTCCCACTGTTCTCATTCCTAGCGTTTTTTATTAAAGCAGTGTTTTAATAAAATAAAGTGTCCTGTTTTAATAAAATAAAGAGTTTCAATAAACAAAGTGTCCTAGTGTTCCTTGTCCCCACTGTTTTCTGCTCATTCCCACTGTTTTCTGCTCATTCCTACCGTTGTTTTCTCCTCATTCCCACTATGAAATTACCCACCTTCACCTGTTTTTCCCTCTTTCCCATCTCTCTCCAGGACCCCCAGCACTCCTGGGAGGCCTTTTGCCCTCTCTCCCCTCGCGTTTTGGGGCTCTTTGTGGCACTCTGGGCTCTCCCCATACTCTGGGCTGCTCCACGGGCTCTCTCCGCGTTTCCAGGGTGGTTTCGGGGCGTCCCCCCGGGCCTGTCCCTGCTCCCCGCCGGCGGCGCTGCCCGTTGTGCCCCGGGGCTCTCCCTCCCCGCCGCACCCACCGTGGCTCGGGGGGCTGCCGGCGCTGAACCAGGCCAGGAAGCCGCGCCCGGCCGTGGCGCCGTCGCTCTCCATGTGCAGGCGCAGGCGGTTCTGGGGCGCCCGCAGCGCCCCGGGCCGGAAGGTGCCGCAGAAGCGCCCCAGGAGCGGCGCCGCGGGGGCCGTGCCCGCCCCACACCGAGAGCGCGTCGAAGCGGCAGCGCGGGGTCCGGCTCCAGGTCGAACACGCGGAAGGACAGCGTGGCCACCTGGCCCTCGGGCACCTATTGGGGACATTGGGGGGTCACCAGTGGGACATTGGGGTCACCACCTGGCCCTCGGGCACCTATTGGGGACATTGGGGACATTGGGGGGTCACCAGTGGGACATTGGGGTCACCACCTGGCCCTCGGGCACCTATTGGGGACATTGGGGACATTGGGGGGTCACCAGTGGGACATTGGGGTCACCACCTGGCCCTCGGGCACCTATTGGGGACATTGGGGGGTCACCAGTGGGACATTGGGGTCTGGCTCCAGGTCGAACACGCGGAACGACAGCGTGGCCACCTGGCCCTCGGGCACCTATTGGGGACATTGCGGTCACCACCTGGCCCTCGGGCACCTACTGGGGACATTGGGGGGGTCACCACCTGGCCCTCGGGCACCTGGGGACATTGGGGGGGTCACCAATGGGGACATTGGGGTCCGGCTCCAGGTCGAACACGCGGAACGACAGCGTGGCCACCTGGCCCTCGGGCACCTACTGGGGACATTGGGGTCACCACCGGGCCCTCGAGCACCTGGGGACATTGGGGGGTCACCAGTGGGACATTGGGGTCACCACCTGGCCCTCGGGCACCTATTGGGGACATTGGGGACATTGGGGGGTCACCAATAGGAAATTGGGGTCCGGCTCCAGGTCGAACACGCGGAACGACAGCGTGGCCACCTGGCCCTCGGGCACCTACTGGGGACATTGGGGACATTGGGGGGTCACCAATGGGACATTGGGGTCCGGCTCCAGGTCGAACACGCGGAACGACAGCGTGGCCACCTGGCCCTCGGGCACCTATTGGGGACATTGGGGGGGTCACCAATGGGACATTGGGGTCACCACCTGGCCCTCAGGCACCTACTGGGGACATTGGGGACATTGGGGGGTCACCAATGGGACATTGCGGTCACCACCTGGCCCTCGGGCACCTGGGGACATTGGGGGATCACCAGTGGGACATTGGGGTCACCACCTGGCCCTCGAGCACCTACTGGGGGACATTGGGGGGTCACTAGTGGGACCTGGGAGTCACCACCGGGCCCTCGGGCACCTATTGGGGACATTGGGGACATTGGGGGGTCACCAGTGGGACATTGGGGTCACCACCTGGCCCTCGGGCACCTGGGGACATTGGGGACATTGGGGGGTCACCAGTGGGACATTGGGGTCACCACCTGGCCCTCGGGCACCTGGGGACATTGGGGACATTGGGGGGTCACCAGTGGGACATTGGGGTCACCACCTGGCCCTCGGGCACCTACTGGGGACACTGGGGGGTCACCAGTGGGACATTGGGGGGGGTCACCACCGGGACCCGGGGGACTTGGAGACATTGGGGGGGGGTCACCAATGGGACCTGGGGGTCACCACCGGGACCTGGGGGACTTGGAGCCATTGGGGGTCACCACCTGGGCCTCAGGGACACTGGGGACACTGCGGGGTCGCCATATCTGGGCAGCCCCGGGTGACCGGGCGGGGGTCACCGGTTCCGGGGTGCCCCGGGGGGTCGGGGTGACAGGGGGGGGTCGCCGGGTGTTGGGGTAACCCTGCGGGGGTCTCCGGGTGCCCCCGGGGGTCCGTACCGTGATGGTCCAGGTGCAGTTGCTGCCGGGGGGGGTAGTGCCGGGGGAAGCCCTCGCTGGCGATGAACCCCGACTCGCCGCGATGGTCCCCACCGCAGGGGAACACCGGGAACACCGGCCTGGGGGGGACACGGGGGGGTCACAACGGGGGAACCCCCCTCGGGGGTCCCGGTTCCGGGGAGGTTCGGGGCAGCCCCGGCTCTGGGGGGGGCTCCTGGTTCGTGGCTCCGGTTCTGGAGCGGGGAGCGAGAGGCTCCCGGTGGGGGGGTCCGGAACCGTGCGGGGCTCCCGGGGCGTCCCGAACCGGGAACGTCCCGCGCCGGGCCCAGCCCCGTCCGCGGGGGTGGCGGTGCCACGTTCGGGGGGCGGTCCCGACCCGGGGGGGGGGGTCCCGTCCCGGAGGGTTCCCGGCGGTCCCGTCCCTGGGGGGGGGTCCCGTCCGGTCCCGGGAGTGTCGTCCCGAGAGGGGGGGGTCCCGTCCCGAGAGGGGGGTCCCGTCTTGGGGGTCCCATCCCGGGGGGGTTCCCATCCCGGGGGGTCCCGGCGGTCCCGTCCCGGGGGTCCCGCCCGGTGCCGTCGGCGCCGTTACCTGGTGGCGTTGGGCCGGGGGCTGGGCGGGGGGCTCGGGGGCGGCTCCTGCCCCGCGGCCCGGGGGGGGCTCAGCGCCCCCAGCGCCCCGAGCAGCAGCAGCGGCAGCGGCGGCCCGAGGCGGCTCATGGCGAACGGGGCCGGGGCGAACGGGGCCGGAACGGGACAGGAACGGGGCCGGGGGGGGCACGGGGGGGTGCGGGGAGGGGGCAACGGGGGGCGGGAATGAACGGGAAAAGGCGTGGCCTGGCGGAGACACGCCCCAAAGGGGGCGGGGCTCGCCGCCCTGGCCGCGCTCTGCCTGCGTGTGAAGGGCGGGGTTTTCCTAAAGGCCACGCCCACAAATGGAAAGAGGCGGGGGGTCCCATCGAATGGGCGGAGACTCCGCTTGGCTCCGCCCCAAGAGGCGTGTCAGGGGCGTGACCTAGAGCTGCCAAGCTGGAGTGGGCGTGGCCAGCACAGAGGCGGCACCAAAATTGGGAGGGGTGGCGCCATAATTGAGGCGCTTCTCTTTAATTAGCCATTAATTAAGGACTCCCCTTAATTAATTAATAGGATCGCCATTAATTAAGGACTCCCCTCTAAGGGGGGGGGCCCTCCTGACCGAGGACCCCTCCCCAGACACACAAACACACACGCGCGCGGGGGGGGACGGGCAGTGTGGCAGCAGCTGGGGGCTCCCCGGGGCGGGGAGACCCCCCAAATGTGGGGGGGGGGGGGCTGTGATTGTCCATTTGGGGAGGGGGGGCGCGCCCCCAGCGCCCCCTACGGGCTCGGGCCCCGCGCCTTCAGGTCGGGAGCCGAGCGCTGGCGGCGCACGCGGGGCGGGGGCGGGGACCCCCCGTCCAGAGACCCCCGGCGGGGCCGCCCCGCGTGGGGAGGGGGCTGCAGCGCGGGGGGGGCGCCGCCGTCGGCTCGGGGGGCGTCCCCCGCGCCCCCCGCCCAGGCCAGGCGGTGCTGCGGGTTGCTCTTGAAGGGGAAGCGCAGCTTGGCGTCCTGCTGGAAGCGCGGGGGGGCGGCGGGCGGGCTGCAGGGGGGGCTGCGGACCCCCGCCCGCCATCAGGCGCGCCTGCTCCTGGCGCAGCCAGCGCAGCCGCCCCCGCCGGAACGCCGGGTCCTGCTCCATCAGGCGGCACAGCCGCGCCGCCGCCGCCCCCGGGGGCGAGGGCGGGTCGCGGGGGGGCTCCCGGGGGGGCGGATCGGCCTCGTCAGCGTCGTCCTGGGGTTGGGGGAGATGGAGACGGGGGTTAGAGGGGTCTGGGGGGGAGGATGGGGTTAGAGGGGTCTGGGGGAGGATGGGGAGTAGAGGGGTCAGGGTGGGCTGTGGGGCTGGGAGGGACATTTGGGGGGTCTCAGGGGATGGGGAGGGGGGACTCGGGGTGTCAGGGGGCTCCGTGGGTCCCTCAGTCTCTCCCTGGGACCCTCAGTGTCCCTCAGAGTCCCCCCCTGTCCGTCATTCCCCCCCTGTCCGTCAGTCTGTCCCGGGCTCACCCAGGGGGTGGGGAGGACGCGCTCCATCTGCCCCGCGCGTGTCCCTCGGTCCCTCCCGTGTCCCTCGGTCCCTCAGGCTCTCTCAGTGTCCGTCAGTCTGTCCCCGTGTCCCTCAGTCCCTCCCGTGTCCCTCGGTCCCTCAGGCTCTCTCAGTGTCCGTCAGTCTGTCCCCGTGTCCCTCAGTGTCTGTCAGTCCCTCAGCTCTCTCAGTGTCCGTCAGTCTGTCCCTGTGTCCCTCAGTGTCTGTCAGTCCCTCAGGCTCTCTCAGGCTCTCTCAGTGTCCGTCAGTCTGTCCCCCTGTCCCTCAGTCCCTCAGTGTCTGTCAGTCCCTCAGCTCTCTCAGTGTCCGTCAGTCTGTCCCTGTGTCCCTCAGTGTCTGTCAGTCCCTCAGCTCTCTCAGTGTCCGTCAGTCTGTCCCTGTGTCCCTCAGTGTCTGTCAGTCCCTCAGGCTCTCTCAGGCTCTTTCAGTGTCCGTCAGTCTGTCCCCGTGTCCCTCAGTGTCTGTCAGTCCCTCAGGCTCTCTCAGTGTCCGTCAGTCTGTCCCCCTGTCCCTCAGTCCCTCCCGTGTTCCTCGGTCCCTCAGGCTCTCTCAGTGTCCGTCAGTCTGTCCCCGTGTCCCTCAGTGTCTGTCAGTCCCTCAGGCTCTCTCAGTGTCCGTCAGTCTGTCCCCGTGTCCCTCGGTCCCTCAGGCTCTCTCAGTGTCCGTCAGTCTGTCCGCGCGTCCCCCCGTCCGGGCTCACCAGCGGGATGGGGATGACGCGCTCCATCTGCCCCACGCGGTCGCGCAGGGCCCGGATCTGCTCGTCCTTGGCGCTGTTCTGGCGCCGCACCTCGCTCAGGATCCCGGCCAGCCTGTCCAGGTGCAGCCGCAGCCCCTCCACCTTGCTCACCTGGCGCAGGTAACGCCTTTTATCAAAAACCTGCCCCTTACACCTGCCTGAGCTCGCTCAGGATCCCCCCCAGCCCCTCCACCTTGCTCACCTGGCGCAGGTAACGCCTTTTATCAAAAACCCGCCCCTTACACCTGCCTGAGCTCGCTCAGGATCCCCCCCAGCCCCTCCACCTTGCTCACCTGGCGCAGGTAACGCCTTTTATCAAAAACCTGCCCCTTACACCTGCCTGAGCTCGCTCAGGATCCCCCCCAGCCCCTCCACCTCGCTCACCTGGCGCAGGTAACGCCTTTTATCAAAAACCCTGCCCCTAACCTGCCTGAGCTCGCTCAGGATCCCCCCCAGCCCCTCCACCTTGCTCACCTGGCGCAGGTGCATTTTATCAAAAAACCCTTCCCTTAGGGCTCTTTCTCCTGAGAAGCCGAGAGGCCTCAGAAATTAAAACTAAATAATAATTATCTGCTGTGGAATGCAGCAGGTGCATCTGTGATTGGTCTCATGTAATTGTTTCTAATTAATTAATGGCCAGCCACAGTCAGCTGGCTCGGACTCTCTGGTCAGACACAAGATTTAATCATCATTTAATTCTTTTCTATTCTTTGCTAGCCTTCTGACAAAATACTTTCTTTTATTCTTTTAGTATCGTTTTAATACTAAAGTATTAATATAATATTAATATATTATATATAATAACATATGGTATTAATATATATTAATTTAACATAATATTAAGTATCAAAATATTAACGTTTAATATTATATTAAATATTAATACAATACTATATATTATTAAATATAGTATTAGATTTATAATATTAATATAACAATAATATGAATACAATACTTTAATAAAATACAAAACATTTAAGTATTAATACAATAATTTAATATAATACTAAAATATTAAATTACTATCATAAAATAATAAATCAAACCTTCTGAAACATGGAGTCAACATTCTCCTCGACTCTCCCCTCATCTTGGGACCCCTGCGAGCACCACCCCACTCACCTGCTCACCACCTTCCTCCTCCTCTTCCTCCTCCTCCTCCCGCAGCCGCCGCGCTGGCTCCAGGCTGGGCTCGGCGCTGACCCTCGGGGCTGCCGATGCCGATGGTGCCGCTGTCGATGATGATGATGGTGCCGATGATGCTGATGCCGACGATGATGCCGATGATGTCCCCGGCCCCCGGCGGCGCTGCGGGATCTGGTAGACGCGCAGCGGCTCCCGGCGCTTGCCCGGCGCCCCCGGGAGCCCGGCCCGGCGCGGCCCCGAGCGCACCGAGGGCACCGCGGGAGGCGCCGGCAGCGGCTCCGGGCACAGGGGCGCCTCGGGGCACGGGGGGGACTCGGGGGGCTGCGGGGAGATGGGGCGGGAGATGGGGGAGAGGCCCTGGGGACACCCAGAACACCCCCAGGACACAGCCAGGATGGTCAGGGGACACCGAGGGGACCCAGGGGACACGGAGGGGACACCCAGAACACCCCCAGGACACAGCCAGGACGGTCAGGGGACACCGAGGGGACACCCAGAACACCCCCAGGACACAGCCAGGATGGTCAGGGGACACCGAGGGGGACACCCAGAACACCCCCAGGACACAGCCAGGATGGTCAGGGGACACCGAGGGGACACCCAGAACACCCCCAGGACACAGCCAGGATGGTCAGGGGACACCGAGGGGGACCCAGGGGACACTGAGGGGACCCCCAGGGCACCCCCAAAACACACCCAGGAGATCCCCGAGACACATCCAGGCCACTGAAGGGACCCAGAGGACACTGAGGGGACACCCAGAACACCCCCAGGACACAGCCAGGACGGCCATGGGCACTGAGGGGACCCAGAGGACACCCAGGGCACACCTGGGCCCCCCGGGATTCCCAAACGCCCCCCGTGCCCCCCTCACCTGCGGCCGCTCCGACCCCTCCTTGTCCCCCTGCGGTTGGTTCTGCAGCTCCTGCAGCCTGGGCAGGGGGGGGACACGCAGGGTGAGCCCCCCCAGGGCACAGCCCAGGGGTCCCCGGGCCCCGTGCCCACTCCCAGCCCCTGCCCACTCCCAGCCCCTGTGCCCACCTGTGCGGGGCTCCCCGTGCCCACCTGTGTGGGGCTGCCCAGCCCCGTGCCCACCTGTGCAGGGCTGCCCAGCCCCGTGCCCACCTGTGCAGGGCTCCCCGTGCCCACCTGTGCAGGGCTGCCCAGCCCCGTGCCCACCTGTGCAGGCGCATGTCGATGCCCTGCTGCTCCAGCAGCTCCCTCTGCGCCAGGTTCCAGTCCGGGGGGGGCCCAGGGGACGCCCCCTGCTCCCGCTGCCGCCGCGCCTGCTCCGGGTGCGTGAAGCGGAACACGTGGTTCTGCCCCAAAATCAGCCTGTTCCCTGGTTTGGGGGGGGTTGGGGGGTCACAGAGGGGATTTTAGGGGAGATCTGGGCAGGTTCTGCCCCAGAATCAGCCTGTTCCCTGGTTTGGGGGGGTTTGGGGGGTCACAGAGGGGATTTTAGGGGAGATCTGGGCAGGTTCTGCCCCAAAATCAGCCTGTTCCCTGGTTTGGGGGGGTTTGGGGGGTCACAGAGGGGATTTTTAGGGGAGATCTGGGCAGGTTCTGCCCCAAAATGAGGGTTGGGAGGGGGTTTGGAGGGGTCACAGGGGGATTTTAGGGAGATTTGGGGCAGATTTGGGCAGGTTCTGGCCCAAAATCAGCCTGTGACCTGGGTTTGGGGGGTCACAGGGGGATTTTAGGGGAGATCTGGGCAGGTTTTGCCCCAAAAGGAGGGTTGGGGTGGGGGGGGTCACAGGGGGGAGGATCTGGGGCAGATTTGGGCAGGGTCTCAGGGACTTTTGGGGGGATTTAGGTGGAAAATGGGGTTTTTGAGAGCGTCGCAAAGAACCCCAGACAAAATCTGGGGGCGACACGAGATCTGTGGGAGTTCAAAGGGGATTTGGGGGGAAAAGTTGGGATTTTTTGGGGGGTTCAAGCGAGAGCCATGGGGATCTGGGGCGAGGGGGGGGGGGGGGGAGGAGGATTTTTGGGGATAAACACAGAGATCTGGGGGGGGCTTTGGGGGGTCCCTACCCGACTTGAGCACCACCGGCTCCGTCACCTGCTTCCCGTTGACGTAGGTCTCAGCCCCCTCGCACGGCTCCAGCGTCACCACAGCTTTGGGGGGGACAGCAAGGGCGAGGGGGGGTCACCTCTGTGCCGAGGGAGCCCCAAATCCCACCCAAACCGCCCCAAAATCCCACCCAAACCACCCCAAAATCCCACCCAAACCACCCAAAACCCCCCCGGGAGCCTCGCGGTACCTGGGGGGGGCCGCGCTGACCTGCTCCAATTGCAGCATTTTGGGGAGGGAGGGGGGAAAAATATGAATTAATCTGCGCCAGGAGGGGGCTGGGCAAAGGGGGAGCGCCCCAAAATCCGGCAGGGGAGCCCCCAAAATCCCGTACCTTCCCCCGAGGGGTCGGGGCAGCTGCGGAAGAGGCAGTGCTGATCCTGGATGGACGGTCCCGAGAGCTTGATGTCCACGTCCACCCGTCCCACCCTGCCCGGGGGGGGCAAAACACAAATTGGGGGGGGTCCCAAAGGGGGTCCTGAGGGGGGGTTTGGGGGTCCCACAGCCCCCCCACCCACCTGGTGACGCCGTCCTTGATGTGGTACAGGAGGCACTCGGACATCAGGGGGTCCTCGTTGAGGTTCACCAGGTGCGGGGTCTTTTTGGGGGGGGTTTGGGGATAAAAAGGGGCGTCAGGGGTGGGGAGGGACCCTCAGGGCGTGGTGAGCTCCCCCCCCCGAATTTTTAAAAAGTTAAAAATTTGCCTTTTTGGGGGAAAACACCCCGACGGTGCCGCCGTCCTCGCGCAGAGCCACCCCCATCTCGGCCAGCAGCGCTTCCCTGGGGGGGACACGGATTTTGGGGGGGGGAAAGGAAATTCGGGATTTGGGGGGGGGGGGGGCACAGACCTTGAGGGGGGTTCAGGAATATTTTGGGGGAGGTTCAGGGATATTTTGGAGGGTTCAGGGATATTTTGGGGGTCCAGAGCCCCCCCTCACCGCTCCAGCCTCAGCGCCTCCGTCCGTCTCAGCTTCTCCTCCCACGTCTCGTTCAGCTCTGCGATGATTTTCTCAGTTTCCTGCGTTAAAAAACAATTTTGGGAGGGTCCCCGTGGTTTGGGGACCCCCCCAGGCTCCCCGAGGAGCGGGGCGCAGGGGCTGGGAGGGGTTTTGGGGTTTTTTTTTTGGGTTTTTCACCTGCAGCCGCTCCATGGCCTCGGTGGGGCCCAGGGGGGGCTCCAGCCCGGGTCTGCATTGAGGGTGGGGGGCGTCGTGGTGGGGGCGGGGCTGGAGGTGAGGGAGGGGTCGGTGAGGCCTGGGGGGAGATGGGGGGGTCACCTGCTGCACCCCCAAAACCAGAGCCCCAAATCTCTGCTCCCCCCAAATCCTCTCTGGAACCGACACCCCAAACCTGCCCCCCCGACAAAATCCCCTAAATCTGAGCTCCGGACCCCCAAACCCCTTTAAACCCCATCCTCAAAACCCAAATCCCCCCAGCCCCTGACCCCTGCAGCTCCCGGAGCCTCTCAGGACCCCCAAATCCCCCCAAATTTCACCCAATCCCTCACCCTGGGCGCTGAGCAGCTCCTGCAGCCTCTCAGGACCCCCAAAATCCCCCCATATTTCACCCAATCCCTCACCCTGTGCACTCAGCAGCTCCCGGAGCCTCTCAGGACTCCCAAATCCCCCCAAATTTCACCCCAATCCCTCACCCTGTGCACTCAGCAGCTCCCAGAGCCTCTCAGGACTCCCAAATCCCCCCAGATTTTCACCCAATCCCTCACCCTGTGCACTCAGCAGCTCCCAGAGCCTCTCAGGACTCCCCAAATCCCCCCAAATTTCACCCAATCCCTCACCCTGTGCACTCAGCAGCTCCCAGAGCCTCTCAGGACTCCCAAATTCCTCCAAATTTCACCCAATCCCTCACCCTGGGCGCTCAGCAGCTTCCAGAGCCTCTCAGGACTCCCAAATCTCCCCAAAATTCACCAAATCCCTCCCCTTGGGGCGCTGAGCAGCTCCTGCAGCCTCTCAGGACCCCAAATCCCCCCAAATTTCACCCAATCCCTCACCCTGTGCGCTGAGCAGCTCCCGGAGCCTCTCAGGACCCCCAGATCCCCCCAAATTTCACCCAATCCCTCACCCTGTGCGCTCAGCAGCTCCCGGAGCCTCTCAGGACCCCCAAATCCCCCCAAATTTCACCCAATCCCTCACCCTGTGCGCTCAGCAGCTCCCGGAGCCTCTCAGGACCCCCAAATCCCCCCAAATTTCACCCAATCCCTCACCCTGTGCGCTCAGCAGCTCCCGGAGCCTCTCAGGACCCCCAAATCCCCCCAAATTTCACCCAATCCCTCACCCTGTGCGCTGAGCAGCTCCCGGAGCCGCGCCACCCTCCCGGCGCAGCTCGCGGATCAGCCGCGCGTTCGGGTCCTCGTTGATCACCGCGTGGCACCGGATCTGCTTCGTGCGGGTCCGCGTACCTGGGGGGCGCAAAAAGGGGAACAAAGGGGGCGGGATCAGCGCCAGGACCCCCGAAAGCCCCCCCAGGCCCCCCCCAGAGCCCCCTCCCCACCGCAGCGTGCTCAGCGTCTCCTCGTAGCTGCAGTCGGCCGGGCTCAGCGCCGCGATCATGGCTGTGCGCGAGTTCCCTCCTGTTTATATGCATTTAGAAATATAAATATTTGTATATAATTTCAAATATTTTATAAATGCTCTATATAAATTAAAATATAAACATAAATATAAAATATATATAAAAAGGAGGAAACTAAATATATAAATATATAAAAATATTAAACAAATAATAATATATATAAGTTATTTCATATATAATGAATTTATTATTTAAAATTAATTATACATATATATGTATTTATTTTTTTAAATAGATATAAATACCCCTGAGCCCCCCGAAATATTTTTGGGTATTCAATAGTTGTTTAGATAAAAGGGCTCTGCAATCACCTGTAAATTGTGTTGTGTATTTGGGAGCTATCCCACAATAAACATAAAATAAACATTCACTTTCTAACTCTAAACTGTTGGCGATTTTTCTCTCTCACAGCTGGATATTGGTACTAGATCAATATCCGTATTTTGGTGCTAAATCAATGTCCATATTTTCAATAAATCAAACCCACCCAGGTTCTCCTTCAGCAGCCACGTCAGCACCGAGTCCCGGTACGGGATGAACTCCGGCTTCTTCTTCTTGCTGGTCTGCCCGGGAGGATGAGGAGGAGGATGAGGAGGGCGGTGAGGAAGGGCGTGAGGGGTCCCCAAAGAAAGGAGGGGTGGGGGACCCCAGACTCACCGCCTCGGCCAGGGCAGAGATGACCTTGCCCAGCGTGGTCAGGGACTTGTTGATGTTGGCGCCTTCCTGGGGAGGAGGAGGAGGGGGGAGGAAGGCTCAGGAGGGCTCTGGGGGGCATGGGGGAGCAGCCCCCTCTTTTCTGGGGGTCCCAGCCACTGTTTCTGGGGGTCCCTGCCCACCTTGAGGCGGATGCCCTTGGCCCCCGATGGCGTCGGCGCGTTCGCTGCCCGCCAGGTCCACCAGGGAGATGCGGCTGACCTGGGGGGACAGGGGGCGGTTTGGGGGGGTCTGGGAGGGGATTTGGGGGTGTTTGTGGAATTATGGGGTGATTTGAGGGAGTGGAGAGAATTGCTGAGCGCTGGATGAAGATAACGGCCGAATTTTGGGGGAATTCAGGAGATTTCAGGGGGGAATTTCAGGGTGATTTTAGGGCGATTTTCAGGGTGATTTCAGGGAATTTCAGGGGGATTTTAGGGGAGATTTCAGGGTGATTTCAGGGATTTCAGTGGATGATTTCAGAGTGACCCAAAACCAGGCCGGGACGGATTTGGGGGTGGCTCCAGGGCTCCCCAACCTTCTCGGTGGCCAGCTCGCTGAGCGGGTCTGGCGGCGCTGGCTGAACACGATGCTGAAGACGGCGTAGCGAGCGGCTGCTGGTCTCGTTCATGTTGGTGGCCGCCACTGTCCCTGCGGGGGGGGACCGGGACGGGACCCTCGGTGCCTGGGGGCGGTTCTGGGGGGTCCGGGCCGCCCCCCTGCCCCGCCCTGCCCACACCTGGCCTTGTTGCCGCTGTCCATGAGGTCGGCGATGTCGGCGAAGGAGGCCACGGCCAGGCGGGACAGGTCCTGCACGTAGGGCCCGAGCAGGGGGTGCTCCCGCACCCGCAGCCCCCCGCGGCTCTTGGGGTTCAGCCAGGTCCCGCACGCGCTCGCAGTAGATCTCCAGGTAGCTCACCTGGCGGGGGGGGACACGCTCAGGAGGGACCCCCAAAACTCGGGGGGGGTTTGGGGTGAAAGACCCAAACTGTGGGGCAGATTCGTGGGGATTTCAGGGGGGAACCCCCAAAATGGTGATGGGGGAAAGTCCCAAAGTGGGGTGGGTGAGCCCCCAAAAAGTTGGGGTGGGTGAGCCCCAAAATGTTGGGCAGTTTGGGTGTTGGGCTCCCGCAGACTCGCCCTACATCCCCCAAACTGCTGCGGGGGGTGTGGGGCCACTCAGTGTCCGAACTTTTGACGTTTGAATGCCCAAATTGCCCAAGAGGGGGGGTCTGCAATCCAGGGGTCGTGCTCTGAACCCCAAACCCCCCGACACCCCCAGACTCCAGAAGACCCTCCCCAAAGCCCCCAAACTCACCTCCACAGAGAACGACAGCTCCGGCGACCCCTCCCGAGCCATGCGGGGCGAACAGATCCTCGCAGAGCTGCAGGTGAGCAACATCAAACCGGGACCCGGGGGGGCTCCAGCCCTTCCCGAGCCCCCCGGGAGCCCCCCCGGCCCCAGACCTGCGGGATGATGCCGCGCTGCCCCGGCTCCTGCCCGCCCATCATGGTGTAGGACTTGCCGGCGCCGGTCTGCCCGTAGGCGAGGATGCAGACGTTGTAGCCCTCGAAGGCGTGCGCCAGCATCTCCTCGCCGATGTCCTGGTACACGCGGCGCTGCGAGGCGAAGTTGGGGTCCTCCTCCTGCAGGAGGGCACTCAGGGACCAGCCCCTCTTTTCCGGGGGTCCCAGCCCCTCTTTTCCGGGGGTCCCGGCCCCGCTGGAGCCCCCCAGCACTCACCGAGGTGTGGGACCAGTAGGAGTAGTCGAAGGTGAAGTGTTTGGTGCCGTCCTTGGGGAGCTTGGGGTTGGTGATGCCTGTGCGGTGGGGGGGTGACACCGGCATTGGGGGGACCCCCCCACATCACCCTCACCCCCTCCCAGCTCCCTCGCCCCCCCCAAAATCCTCCCGTTGCTATTTTAGCCCAGGGCAGCTGGCGCTCCGGGCTCGGGGCCAGCACGGGACAAGGACGGGGACAAGGGGGGGGGTCCCATATCGTGATTCCCCCCCCGCTCCACCCTGGGGACCCCTCCCCTGTCCGGACCCCCCCTCCGGGACGCCCCGCACTCACAGGTGGTGTTCCCCTGCATCTGGATGACACACTTGGCCTGGCGGCTGCTCTCCCTGGCGCTGAAGGGCCGGACCCGCACCGCCACCTTCACCGAGGCGCCCGCCATGCCCGCGACAGCCTCAGCCTGTCGCGACAGAGCGGCGTCACCGCCCCCTCCCCTCCCGTCACCGCCACCCCTCGGCCAGGTGTGCGTGCCAGGTGTGAGCGACCCCCGGGAAGGGCAGGGCAGGGCTGGGGGGGCTCCGTGTCCCTCCCCCGGTGCCGCCCAAGGAGAGCCCCAAAAATAAACCCGGGGCAGTGGAAAAAAAAAAAAAAAAAAAAGTATAAACCTAATAAAAATAAATGCATAAAAATACATTCAAATATATGCATATATAAATACAACTTATATATAAATATAAGCGTAGAAAATAAAGATAATAAAAATAACAAAACAAAATTATATAAATACAAAAATACAAAAATATATACGTATATGGATATAAATATACAAAATAAGAATAAACATAAAAATAACCACATAAGATATACATATAAACACACAAAATATACTGATAAATATATAAGCATAAAATCATATAAAATATAAATATATAAAATTTAATTTAAAAAATAAAAACAATAAAAAACGGGGGAGGGGGTGAGCAAAGACTCCCCCACAGGCCGGACCTTCCCCAGCGCCCCCCAAAACTCAGCGGGTGCCCCGGCAGGGTCAGAGGTCAGGGATGGGGGCACGGGGGGGGGGGGGGGGGGATTTGGGGCAGGGGGGTGGGAAGCCCCCCCACGGATTCCCCCCCCCCCCCCCCCCCCCCGCCAAATGCCAGGTGACCCCAGGTCAGCATAAACAGCACATGACACACCCGCACCCCCCAGGACCCCCCAAGCGCCCTTCCCACACCCCCAGGACCCCCCAGGACTCCCTAAACCCCCCGAATTTGCTCCCCGAGCCCCGACGCCCCCCAGACTCTCGCCGTTCCCGCTCACCGGCCTCGCGGTGCCGCATCCCCTCGGCCCGGGGGGTTCCTGGGGGGTCCCGGGTGGTTCCCGGCGGCTCCCGGCCTTTCCCGGTGTTCCCGGCGGTTCCTGGCGGGTCCCGGGGGTGTTCCAGGGGTGTCCCGGGGGGTTCCCGGCTGTTCCCCGGGGGATTTCGGGGGGTTCCGGCGGCTCCGGGGCTGTTCCGGGGGGGTCCCGGGGATGTCCCGGCGGTTTCCCCAGTTGTTCCCGGTCGCTGCCGGGGCTCCGCGGCGGCTCCGGGGCTGTTCCGGGGGATTTCCAGCCGTTCCCGGGGGTTTCCCGGTTGTTCCCGGTCGCTCCCGGGGCTCCGCGGCGGCTCCGGGGCTGCGGCCGCGCCCGGGGCCCGGCGGGGCGGGGCTGGGCCGGTCTGGGGGCGGGGCCTGGGGCGTGCCGCGAGGTCGATGCCCCGCCCCTTCTTAAAAGGGCAACGCGGTACAGATGGGACCCACATCTCACCAAACGCTTTTCCCGCGTTTTTACCTCAGGATTTTCCCCTCACGTGTCTCTCTCATTTTTCCCTCAGGCTTGTGTTTTCCCCATTTTTTTCCTCATACTTTTGTCTTCTTTTTGTGAAATAATTTCCTCCATTTTCTCTTCTTTTTTTTTTCCTCGTTTCTTTCAGTTTTCCCTACATTGTTTCTGCCAGAAAGCCTCCAAATCCTCAAAATGGCCCCAAAATCGCCACAAGAAAGTTTATTTTCGGTACTAATGGTATTTTTCACACAGTTGTAAGCCTTATTTCACAGTTGTGTAGTCTAAGAGTACAACTGGTGGTGTAACTGTAAAGTTTATTGTGTTGGCAGGACTGAACGCGTGTGAATTCGCCCATACAACCATAAAAAAGGGAGCGACAGCGAGGGGATTGCACAATTTAATTAACAAAGTTCATCGCGCCACATCGCCCCGCCCACGCGACCCCGAATGCCCTCACCCCACCCCGACCGCGCCCCCTTGCGCTATGGCCACGCCCTCTCCCGGCGGCGCGGCCCCGCCCCGTTGCGCGCTGACGTCAGGCGCCGGCGGCGCTGGCCCGCGGCGGGCGGGAAGATGGCGGCGGGCGGCGGGGGCGGGGGCGGCGGCGGCGGCGGCGGCCCTGAGGCGCCAGGTGGGGCCGGGGGGGCCGGGGCGGGGCCGAGGGCGGGGCCGGGACCGTGTGGGGCGGGGATGGGGGTTGGGGGGGTTCCGGCGGGGGGGCGCCGATGTGGGGCGGAGATGGGGGGCGGTGGGCGGGCCGTGGGGGGGCCGTGGGGCAGAGATGTGGGGGGCAATGGGAGGGGGATATGGGGGGCAGTAGGGCAGAGATGTGGGGTTAGACTCTAGAGATGTGGGGGGCGATGGGGCAGAGATGTGGGGGGCAATGAGAGGGGGATGTGGGGTGCAGTGGGGCAGACATGGGGGTACAGGTCAGGGTTGTGGAGGGCAGTGGGGAGGGATGCGTGGGCTTATAGGGCAGGGATATGTGGGGTTATAGGGCAGGGATATGTGGGGTTATAGGGCAGGGATGGGGGGATGTAGAGCAGGGATGTGTGGAGTTACGGGGTGCGGATGTGTGGGGCTATAGGACGGGGATATGCGGGGTTATAGGGCAGGAACATATGGGGTTATAGGGTAGGGATGGGGGGATGTAGGGCGGGGATGTGTGGGGTTATAGGGCAGGGATATGTGGGGTTATGGGGCAGGGATGGAGGACTATAGAAGGGAGGAACTGGCTGTAATAGGGGCAGATGCTGAGGGGGTTGTTGGGGTCCCTGATCCCCTGTCCCCCCGGTGTCCCCTCACTGTCCCCCACCCCATCACCCATTTTTGGGGGGGTCTCAGGGTCCCTGGTCCTGTGTCCCCCCGATGTCCCCCCGTTGTCCCCCACCCCCTCACCCATTTTTTTTTGGGTCCCTGCAGGTTGCAGCCCTTCCTGTGCCCCCCTCGGGGAGCCCTGAGGGCCCCACACGCCCCCCGAGATGAGCAGCAAGGACCCCCCCGAGGTCTCAGGTGAGGGCAGGGGGACACGGGGAGGGGACACTGGGGACACGGGGGGGGGGCGTTGGGGATGGGGAGGGGACACAGGTGACACTGAGCCCTCCCCCCAGCAGAGAGGGGACACCTGAAGGTTTTCCTGCCCCGGAAGCTGGTGGAGTGTCTGCCCAAATGTCCCGTGCTGCCCAAGGAGCAGCTGCGCTGGAACACCAACGAGGTGGGCACCGGAGGGCACCGGGGGGCTTGGGGGGACCGTGGAGAGGATGGGGGGACACGAGAAAGGGGAGGGGAGGGGACCGGGCTGAGCAGGAGGCGCCTGGAGCTGTGGGGACACAGAAGGGACATTACGGGGACACAGGAGGGTGCTTGGTTTGGGATGGGGGGAAAAAGGGAGACAGGGGCAGGACAGGGGACATCCAGACCCCCGGGCAGCAGGGGTGGCACAGCAGAGTGGTGCAGGGTTGGGGGACAGGGACGCAAACTTGTCACCTGTCACCTGTCCCTTCCCCAGGAAATCGCCTCGTACCTGATCACCTTTGAGAAACACGACGAGTGGCTCTCGTGCTCCCCCAAAACCAGGTCTGGGGGTGCCCTGGGGGGCTGGGGGTGCCCAGGGGGCTCCCGGGGGGCTCCCGGGGGGCTCCCGGGGACCCCCTGACCCCGTGTCCAGGCCGCAGAACGGGTCGGTGATCCTGTACAACCGGAAGAAGGTCAAGTACCGCAAGGACGGCTACTGCTGGAAGAAGCGCAAGGATGGCAAAACCACCCGCGAGGACCACATGAAGCTGAAGGTGCAGGGAGTGGAGGTAGGGCACCCCAAAACAGAGCCTCCCCCTCCCCAAAAAACCACCTGGTGCCCCAGAAAGAGCAGCCCTTGCCATAAAGGTGTTCCTGGTTCGGGTATGGGGAGCTGGGACACACCTGAGGGGTGTCAGGACACACAAGAGGGGGGACAGAGGGTGCTGGGTGCTCTCAGGGGACAGTTTTGGGGTGCTGGGGACACCCAGTGGGTGCTTTAGGTGGTCCAAGATTCCCAGTTGTCCCGAGCTGGGGGTTTCGGGGTGTTGGGAGGTGCCCAAAATGGGATTTGGGGGTGTCAGGACCAGCAGGGGTTGGTTTGGGGGTGCTGGGAGCTCCCTGGTTGGTGGTTTGGAGTGCTGGGGGGCAGTTTGGGGGTGCTGGGAAATGCCCAAAATGGGGTTTGGGGGTGCCGTGGATCCCCAGGGGAGCGGTTTGGGGGCGTCTATCTTCTCCAGCCCAGGCAGCTGAGAGTCTGCCTTGCATGTGAGACCCCCACAGGCTGCAGGGACCCCCCAGAGTCTGTCAGGTTCCCCCCAATCCCTGCTGTGCCCCCCCCAGTGCCTCTACGGCTGCTACGTGCACTCGTCCATCGTGCCCACCTTCCACCGCCGCTGCTACTGGCTGCTGCAGGTAATGGGGGGCACTGGGACCCCCCTGAGACCCCCCCCAGGACACCCCCGGGACCCCCCCAGCCCCAATGTGCCCCCTGTGCCCCCCCAGAACCCCGACATCGTGCTGGTGCACTACCTGAACGTGCCGGCCATGGAGGAGTGCGGCCGGGGCTGCGCCCCCCGGCTCTGCAGCCCCCCGCTCTGCTCGGGGGCCCCCCCCGCTCTGCGACCCCCGCGAGTGGCTCAAGTGGTCCCAGGAGGAGCTGGTGGCTCAGCTGCGCCCCATGTGTGAGTGGGGGGCTGCCCCGGGGGCGCTTCTGCAGCGGGGGGTTTGCCCAGAGGGGGCTTGGTGTTTTAGGGGGGGAGAGGTGCCTTAAATTCTTCTTTTTTTGGCAGATTTTTTTGGTTTCTTCATGAAACTCTGACGGGTTAAGTGGGGTTGGGGCAGCGGGAGAGAGGGAAAGGTGCCCTAAATCCTCTGTTTTTGACAAATTTGTTGGTTTTTTTAATGAAATTCTGTAAGGGTAAAGTGGGGCTGGGGAGGGGGACGACACCCCAAACCCTTTTCTAGAGGAATTTTGTGCTTTCCCACAGGATGGAGCGGGGTGGGGGGCTCTGTGGGGCTGTTCTGGGGGGCTGGGCAGAGCCTGTGGGGCTGTTTTGGGGGGCTGCACCCCCCAGCTCTGTTCCTGAGGGATTTCCACCTCCTCTCCCCGCAGTCCATGGGGTGAAGTGGGGCTGTGGCAACGGCGGCGCCGCCCCCGGGCTCTCCCTGGAGCAGCTGGTGCAGCACGTCCTGGAGAGGCACCAGGCCCGGCCGCCCCCCCGCACCCACGCCTGCCTCTGCGCCGGGGGGCTGGGTGAGACAGAGCCCCCCCGGACCCCCTAAATCCCGGGGAACCCACCGGGACCCCCCAAAACCCTGGGGAATCCTTCAAAAGCCCGGGGAACCCCCAAAAAAAGCCCCTGGGACCCCCCCCCAAACCCCCTTGGGACTCCAAAACAGTGCCTGGGACCCCAAAACAGCCTCTGGGACCCCAAAACAGCCCCTGGGACCCCCCAGAACCCCTTGGGACCCCCCAGAACAGCTCCTGGGACCCCAAACTGCCCTTTGGGCCCACGTGGAACCACCCCAAACCGCTCGGGACAACCCCAAATTCCTCTGCTCCTTTTGAACATCCCAGATCTCTTCGGGACCTTCCCAAAATCCCCGTGTGACCCTGAAATCTCCCTGTGTGACCCCAAAATCTGCCCCCCACCCTAAATCTGCCCCCTGCTAACCCTCCACCCCCCCTCGTTTCGGCCCCCCAGGCAGCCCCGGGCACAAGTGCAGCAGCACCAAGCACCGAATCATCTCCCCAAAATTGGAACGGGCGGGGGTCGCCGCCCCCCCTGCGGACCCCCACCCCAAGCCTGCCCCCTCCTCCCCGGACACCACCCAGCCCTCCCCGGCGCCCCCCGAGGGACCCCCGCGACCCTCCCCATTTCCCCCCCTCATCCTCGGGGGCTGGGGGCGGCCATGGGGGGGCTCTGCCCCTGCTGGTGGTCGCCAATCTGGGGGGGGGCGGGGGGGGCGCGGCGGCGCCGGGGGGTCCCGAGCAGCCCCTGGGGCTGACCCCGAGCCAGCACCTGGTGGGGACCCCCGAGGGGTCCTGCCCCACGGCCCCGCCCCCGCTGCAGCCCCCCCACCGCCGCCTTCGACCCCGACTGCTTCCTCAACAGCCCCCGCCGCGGGCAGACCTACGGCTGCGAGGCCGACCCCCCCCCCCGGCGCGCCCCCCCCGGCCCCCCCAAAGCTGCAGGAGGAGGAGGAGGAGGAGGAGGAGGAAGAGGAGGAGGAAGGAAAGCGGGGGGCCGCGGCCCAGGACCCCCCCTCCCCGCCGCGCCCCCTCCCCAGCCCGCGTTCCCCCTGCCCTTCCCCGAGCTGCTGCTGGCGGGGGTCACGGACACGGGGGGGGTCCCCCCGACCCTGCGCGACCCCCCCCCACGCTCCCCCCCCCCCACCAGCTCCCCTCCTCCCCCTCGGGCCCCCCCAGCGACCCCCCCCCCCGCCGTGGCCATCACCGATTTCTCCCCGGAGTGGTCGTACCCCGAGGTGAGCGATTTGGGGACGGGGCTGTTCTCCCCCAGACCCCCCTCCCGCCGCCCCCGGGGGTCTCCGGTGACCCCCCCGGTGACCCCCCCGGTGTGTCCGCCCCCAGGGCGGGGTCAAGGTGCTGATCACGGGGCCCTGGGGGGACCCCGGTGCCCTCCTACTCGTGTCTGTTCGACCGCACCTCGGTGCCCGCCGCGCTGGTCCAGCCGGGCGTGCTGCGCTGCTACTGCCCCCGTGAGTGCCCCCCGCCCCAGGTTCCCGCCGCGCCCCCTCCCCACGAGGGGTCCGTCCGTGGGGTGCTGACCCCCTCTCCCTGTCCGTGTGTCCGTCCCGCAGCCCACGAGGCCGGCGTGGCCGCCCTGCGCGTGGCCTGTCCCCCCCGGCTGCTCTCGGCCGCGGCCCCCGTTCGAGTACCGGGCACGGGGGGCGGCCCCCCGGGGCACAGCTGGACTGGCTGGCGCTGGACGGTGAGTGGGGACCCCCCGGGACCCCCCCAGAACGGGGATGGCACCGAGACACCTGGGTTCATTTTGGGGTCCCGTTGTGGTGACCCCAGAGCCGTCCCTCTCACCCTCTTTGGGGTTGGCTGTCTGGGGGCCTCTGGCTCCCCCCGAGAGGGCCGCAGTGCCCCCCTGAGCCCCGGGCCCCCCCTTTGCAGAGGCCCAGTTCCGTCTGTCCATCCTGGAGCGCCTGGAGCAGCTGGAGACGCGTCTGGGGGCCCTGCCCCCCCCCGCACCCCTTCCCCCCCCACGGGGGGCTCCGTCCGAGACCCCCCCCGAGCAGGTGAGGCCACCCCAGCAGCAAGGTCCCTCTGTGTCCCCTGATGTCCCCTCTGATGTCCCCTCGCATGCTGTGGGGCTGCCTGGCATCCCCGTGTCTGCTGGAATCCTGGGGTCCCCCCTGGTCCCCACCGTGTCCACGAGGGTCTCCTGATGTCCCCTGATATTCCCTGATGTCCCCCTGTCCCCATCCCTCGCTGTCCTGCAGCTCCCTGCTCCCTCTCCCCCTCCACTGTCCCGTGCCACCCCTCAGGACCCCCGGGTGCCCCGTGCCACCCCCCGTGCTACCCTGTCCCTGTCCCCAGGGGCCGGGCTCGTCCTTCGAGGCGCGGGTGGTGGCCGTCTGCGAGGCCATGATGGCGCGGCCGGGCTGGTCGGGGACAGCGCCGGGGACAGCGGGGACCTCGCTGCTGGCGCACGGGTGACGTTCCGTGGGATGACTCTGCTGCACCTGGCGGCTGCCCAGGGCTACGCCAGCCTGGTGGAGGCTCTGCGGCGCTGGCGGTGAGCAGGGACACCGGGGACACCTGGGGACGGTAATGCAGTGTCCCCGAGCAGTGTCCCCAAGCAGAGGTGACCCTCCCCCGGCCTCTGTCCCCTCCTGTCCCTGCAGGGCGCTGGCGGTTGAGAGCCTGGAGCTGGAGCAGGAGATCGACCCCCTCAACGTGGACCATTTCTCCTGCACCCCCCTGGTGAGGGGACACTGGGGACATTGGGGACACTGTGGTGGTGACACCGCGGCAGGGCTGGCAGTGCATCCCAAGGGCACGGGGCACAGCGTGGTGTTTCAGGCGGGGCTGGGGGATACCAGGGGTGGCACCTGGACACAAGTGACACTCTGGGGACACTGCTGTCCCCTCGTTGTCCCCAGATGTGGGCGTGCGCCCTGGGGCACCGGGAGGCGGGCGGAGCGGCTGTGCCGCTGGGACCGGCGGGCGCTGGCCGTCCCCGACACCCTGGGCCGGCTGCCCCTGGCCCTGGCCCGTGCCCGCGGCCACCTGGCCCTTGTCGCCCGCCTGGAGGAGCTGCAGGTGTCACCCGTGTCCCCTCGCTGCCACCTGCCCGGCCTGCGCATCCCCTCCCCGCTGTCTGCCAGCCCCGACACAGGTACGGGCACCTTGTGCCCTCCCTGTCTCCTGGCACTGTGTCCTGGTGTCACTGTGTCCTGTCCCTGGTCACCACCACCACCCCCCTGGTGTGGTCACTGTCCCCTCGCTGTCACTGTCACCATATTTTCCCCCTGTCCCCTTCTGTGTGCCCCAGAGTCCCCTCCAGCCTTTCCCCCCTGTGTCCTCCCCATGTTCCCTGTTGTCCCCTGTCCTCCCCCCAGCATCTTTGTGTCCCTGGAATGTCCCCATGGTGTCCCCTGCCCTCTTGCCATGTCCCCATGTCCCCTCTATTCCCCTGGTGTGTCCCCATGGTGTCCCCTGTCCTCCTGCCGTGTCCCCCACGTCCCCTCGGGGTGTGTCCCCCCCATCACTAACCCCCCCTGTCCCTGCCATGTCCCCGTGTCCCCAGGGCTGAGCACGGCCAGCAGCCTCTCGTCCCCCTCGGGGCTCTCCGAGGGTCCCGGCTCCGTCCCGCTGCCCCCTGGCCCCCCCGGGCCCCCTGATGAAGACACCTGGGGGGTGGCAGTGCCCCCCAGCCCCCCTGAGGACGCCCTGGCCCCATCCTCTGATGCCCTGCAGGTAAAGGGCGGGGACACAGGGGCTGGGGACACCCCTGGAGCAGACCCCCGATGTCCCCCTGTGTCCCCAGGCCGAGGTGGGGACACCCCTTGTCCTTTGTCCCCAGGCCGAGGTGGTGACCCTGGCCCGCCAGATCATCGAGGCCACCCCTGAACGCATCAAGCAGGAGGCGCCGGGGGGGGCCCCCGGGGGCACTGGGAGCACTGGGAGCAGCGGGGGGGACCCCGGGGACCGCGGGGACAGCGGGGACAGCGGGGCTGGGCGCTGCCATGGCCTGGCTGGCCACATACCTGGAGAGCGTGGACCGGCCCCCCGCACCTGGGCACAGGTACCCTGGGCTGGGGGGGTCCAGGGGGGCACCCTCAGCTCCCCAGGGGGGTCACCCCCACTCAGCAGCACCCTGGGGGGGTCTCGGGGATCCCCTTGGGAGGGTCCTGTGCTACTCCAGTGTCTCCACGGGGGGGTCTCCCACATCCTCCACAGCCCAGAGTCCCCCTGGGGGCACCCCCTGGTGCCTGGGACACGCTGGGGACATTTGGTGACACTGGAATCCCCTCTGGGTGTGTCCCACCCCTGTCCCCTGACCCTGCCGTGTGTGTGTCCCCCCCAGGGCAGAGGTGGCCTCGCGGGGGTCCCCGGGGGTCCCTGAGCGGCCGCCCCCCCCCTCGGCGGCGGGCTGGGCTGAGTTCCTGAACGCCTCCGGGGGGGCTCGTGGCGAGGGGGGGGCCGTGGCCCTGCTGACCCTCAGTGACCAGGAGCAGCACGAGCTCTACGAGGCTGCGAGGCTCGTCCAGGGCGCCTTCCGCAAGTACCGGGTGGGTGCCCACCCCTCTGAACCCCAAAATCTACCCTGGGAGACCCCCTCGGGGCTCCCCTGCAGCTCAAAATCCCGGTGGGTGCCCCCTCCCTGCACCCCAAAACCCTCCCAGGCCCCCTCTGGGGGCTCCCCAGCACCCCAAATCCCCCCTGGGGGCTCCCCGGCACCCCAAAATCCTGGTGGGTGCCCCCTCCCTGCACCCCAAAACCCTCCCAGGCCCCCTCTGGGGGCTCCCCGGCACCCCAAATCCCCCCTGGGGGCTCCCCGGCACCCCAAATACCCCCTGGATCCCACTGGGGGCTCCCCTCGGGGGCTCCCCAGCCCCGCTGACTCCCCAAACCCCCCCTGGCTCCCCCAGGGCCGGAGGCTGAAGGAGCAGCAGGAGCTGGCGGCCGCCGTCATCCAGCGCTGCTACCGCAAGTACAAACAGGTACTGGGGTGTGGGGGACCCCAAAACCCCCGGGACCCCCCCAGGCACCCCCCAGAGCCCCGGGGACCACCCAGAACCCCCCTAACCCCCTCTCTCTGCCCCACAAGCTGACCTGGATCGCTCTGAAGGTAACAGGGGCAGTGTTGGGGTCACTCAGATGTTTGGGGCTGTTTTGGGGTCACCCAGGTGTTTGTTTGGGGCTGTTTTGTGTTTTAGGGTCACCCAGCTGTTTGTTTGGGGCTGTTTTGGGGTCAGCCAGGTGTTTTTGACGCTGGGGTGGCACTGGGGTGACACTGGTGACAATGGAGGGTCCCCGTTTGAGGGTGCTGGTGTCCCTTGCAGTTCGCGCTGTTCCAGCGGATGACGCAGGGGTGCTGTGGCATCTGGGGTGACACTGGGGTCCCTGTTTGAGCGTGCTGTGACGCCGCTGTGTCCCCATGTCCCCCCAGTTCGCGCTGTTCCAGCGGATGACGCAGGCCGCCATCCTGATCCAGAGCAAGTTCCGCAGCTACGCGGAGCAGAAGCGCTTCCAGCGGCGCCGGCGGGCGGCCGTGCTGATCCAGCAGCGCTTCCGCAGCCTCCGCCAGCACCGGTGCGCCCCGGGGGGGTCTCGGGGGTCCTGGGGGGCTCAGGGGGCGTGGGGAGCACGGGGGTCTCACCTGCCCCCTCTGTCCCCCCCAGGAGCACCTTCCTCACCCTCAAGCAGGACCAGGCAGCGAGGAAGATCATGAGGTTCCTGCGGCGCTGCCGCCACCGGTACGGGGGGGACAGGGAGGGGACACCGGGAGGTGTCACACGGGGTGGGTGGGGACAGGGAACAGGTGTTCCCAGGGGTTTGGGGACAGGTGGTACCGTGGGTTCAGAGTCCCAAAAAAGCCTGACCCCACCCCAAATTTGTGTGTCCTTGGCCCAGGATGGAGGAGCTGAGGCAGAACAAGGATGTGGAGAGTTTACAGACGCGGGGCCTGGCCTCGTGACCCCCCCACGGGGTTGGGGGACCCTCAGTGCTCCCCCCACGGGGGTCCCAGGCACGGGGGGAGCTCCCCTCGCTGTCCGTCCCCCCCCAGGCGTGTCCGTGTGTCCGGCTGTCCCCGTGGGGAGGGGCAGGAGGGGGCAGAGCCGCCCCGCGCCCCCTCCCCATCATCCCCCGCCCCTCCCCCGCATGCCCCCACCGCCCCCCCCCCCGCCCCGTGGGGGCTCTTTGTACAAAGTTCCATTAAAAAACAACGAGGAAGCGGGAATGGAAAATGTGGTGAGTTTGTGTTTGTGGGTGGGGAGGGGACACGGCGGGGGACATGGTGGGGAGGGGACGCTGGGGGGACATCGCTGGGGGCGCGGGAAGACCCCCCGGAGCTGGAGGTACGGGCCCTTTAAGGACAGGCCACGCCCTCTGGGCAGACCGCGCCTCCTAGGCCAGGCCACGTCCCCTGGCGTGCCACGCCCGTTCCCCGCTCCGCCCCAGGCCCCTCCTACGTCCCCGGACGTGATGACGCAGGCGGACGCCGGGGACGTGTCCCGCGCGCGGCGGCGGCGTCACGCATCGCCCCGTCGCAAGATGGCGGAGCTGGACTTGCTGGGCTCCATCCTCAACTCCATGGAGCGGCCGCCCGCCGCGGCCGACGGCGAGACGCGGCGCCGGGCGCGGGGTCAGCAGGGCCGGGGAGGGCGCGGAGGCTCCGGGGCAGCGGCCCCGGGCGGGGAGCGGCGCGTCCCGGCCTTTCGCCCTCAGAACCAACCCCCCCCCCCCCAACCCCCGGCGCTCGCCCTCAGGCGAGGCCCCGCCCCCAGCGCCATGGCTACGCCCTCGCTGTGCTGATTGACAGCGGGGGCCGTCTGGCCACGCCCCCGCCATGGTCCCCGTGTGGCGCTGTTGGTCGCAGGCCACGCCCACCGCAGGCCACGCCCCTGCCCCGGTCAGAGGGCGCAGGTCCCGCCTCCTGCGCCCCCCGAGAGTTTTTTGGGGGTCCCCTGAGATTTTTTGAGGGGTCCCCTGAGGTTTTTGGGGTTCCCCGGAGGTTTTTTGAGGGGTCCTAGGAGGTTTTTTTGGGGGGCACCCGTTGATTTTGGTGGTCCCTGAGGTTTTCTGGGGGTCCCCTGAGGTTTTGGGGCTCCCCTGAGGTGTTTTTGGGGTTCCCCTCTCCGTGATCCCCCTTGTCCCCCCAGAACAAGCCGCTCGCATGAAGAAGCTGCAGGAGCAGGATAAGCGCCAGAAGGTCGAGTTCAGGAAGAGGGTGAGTGGGGGAGGGCTGTTCATTGCTGCGGCGTTTTGGGGGGCTCCCCCACAAACCCCGGGGCTCCCCTGCACTGTCCGTGTGTCCCCCCCAGCCTGTCCGTCTGTCCCCAGATGGAGCAGGAGGTGTCCCAGTTCATCCAGGCCACGGGGGAGCCCCGGCGCCGCTTCCAGCCCATGAACAAGATCGAGAGGAGCATCCTGTGAGCACTGGGGAAACTGGGAGGAACTGGGAGGGCACTGGGGGCGTACTGGGGGCACTGGCGGACACTGAGGGTGTACTGGGGAGGGCAGGGACCCTCCTGGGGAGCACAGGGACCCCCCCGGGGGCCCCCCAGTGCCAGCAGCTCCCCGTTGTCCCCCCAGGCACGACGTGGCCGAGGTGGCGGGGCTGACATCGTTCTCCTTCGGGGACGACGAGGACAGCCGCTACGTGATGGTGTTCAAGAAGGTGGGGGACAGCTGGGGGACGTTCTGGGGGCGGTGACAGAGCCTGTGGGGACACCGCTGTCCCTCCTGGGTGCTGGCTGTCCCCTGGGGGTGCCAGGGGAGGTGACGGGGCCCGGGTGACACCGCTGTCCCCCCCAGGAGTTCGCACCGTCGGACGAGGAGCTGGAGGCATACCGGCGGGGGGAGGAGTGGGACCCCGCCCGGGCCGAGGAGCGGCGCCGCCTCCGGGTAGGCGGTGCTTCGAGTGGGTGGGGTTTAACTGGGATAGGGGTGGGGTTTAACTGAGATATGGGCGGGGCTCAGCAGGGCGTGGCCACATGGGTGGGGCATGCATGCATGATGGAGGGAGGGCTTACTTGGGTGTGGCATGGGCTCGGTGGGTGTGGCCCGGGTAGGCGGGCCTTAGTGTGCCTGGGGTTTAACTGGGATATGGGTGGAGCTCAGCAGGGTGTGGTCCTGGTGGGCGGGGCTTGTTGCTGACTGCTCACCTGCAGGAGCTGGCGGCACAGCAGGAGGAGGCGGAGCTCGAGTCTGGCCCCGCCCCCCCGGGCCCCCCCAACGATTACAAGGACAAATACCGGCACCTGATTGGCTGCGAGGCCGCCAAGGCCGCCGCCCGCACCATGGAGGCCAACAAGGCCTACGGCTGCGGTGAGTGGGGGGTCTGGGGAGTCCTGGGGGTGTCCTGGGGGACTTGGGCAGCCTGGGGGGGGTCGCTGAGGGTGTCCCCTGTGCCCGCAGTGCCCATGGCCAACAAGCGGGGTCCCGTGGAGCTCCTGGGGGTCTCTGGGGGGCTCCTGGGGGTACCCAGGGGGAGTTTGGGCAGCCTGCGCTGGCTGTCCTGGGGGATCTGGGGGTCACGGAGGGTGTTCCCTGTGCCCCCAGTGGCCAACAAGCGGGGGTCCCATGGAGGTCCTGGGGGTCTCCTGGGGGTTCCCAGGGGGCGTTTGGGCAGCCTGGACTGTCCTGGGGGATCTGGGGGTCGCGGAGGGTGTCCCCTGTGCCCCCAGTGCCCGTGACCAACAAGCGGGGCCCCATGGAGGTCCTGGGGGGCTTGGGGGGGTCTCTGAGGGGGTCCTGGGTGTCTGCATCCCTTCCCCAAATACCTGGGCTGTGCAGGGGGGTGTGGGGGTTGCTGAGGATCCCTCCTGTGCCTGCAGTGCCCGTGGGGGCCTCTGGGGGTTTTGGGGGGTCCTGGGGGTCTCTGAGGGTCCCTGTTGTCCCCCCAGTGCCCGTGGCCAACAAGAGGGACACGCGCTCCATCGAGGAGGCCATGAACGAGATCCGGGCCAAGAAGCGCCTGCGGCAGGCGGAGGACGAGGGGGGGGCCGGGGGGGGTCCAGGGGGGCCCTGTGTGTGATGGGGGGAGGGGTGGGGGTGGGGGGTGACCCCCACACAGGGGTATTTAACACGGGGGGGGGGATGGGGCACGCAGAGGGGGTGATAAAGAGCCTCGTTCTCCTCTCACGGTGCCGTGTCTGCTTTGGGGGGGCAGTTTTGGGGAGGGGGCGTCCATGTCCCAGATTGTGTGTGCATCCCACTCCCCAAAAAAAAAACACAGGTCAGGAGCTCCTGGTACTTTACAAAGGATTTTGGGGTGGGGGGAGCCCCTTGGTGGGGGAGGCCAAGATGCTCTTCCCCCTCCTTCTTGGCCTTGGGGGGTTTTGTGCCCCCCAACTTGGTTTTAGGCATTTTGTGCCCCCCCAACTTGGCCTCCCAGTGCCAACAGTGCCTCCCAGTTCCATCAGAGGCCCTCCCAGTTCCATCCTAGTGCCCTGCAGTGCCTCCTGGTCCTCCTCAGTGTCACTCTCCTGCCTCCCAGTTCCATCCCTGGGGTGTCCAGGGACCCCAAATCCCTCCAGAGACCCCAAATCCCTCCAGGGACCCCACACTTGGATGCACCTTAGCCAAGGGTCCATGGGGATCCAGGCCCCAAGACCACCCCTCCAAATTCCTCTCCCTCCACGGGCAGAGGGACCCCGGTGCTCCCCCCTCCACCTCCTGCCCTTTCCCACCCTTCCCCCACTGACATTTCTGCCATTACCAGAAATTCGTGATGTGACCCCAACACCCAGCCCCGTCCTGGGGATCGTCACCTCCTGCCCTGGGGCCCTCTGTGTCTCTGACACTCCTGAGTGTGTCACCACAGCCCTGAGCCCCCTGCACCCCCCGTGCCCCTCAGCTGTGAACAAACCTGTGAGATTCCCGTGGGAATCCGGGCTCTCCTGGGTGGATCTGGGGGGCCCCGGGGTCCAGGCCAAAGTCCTGGGGGTCCCAGCCCAACCCTGGACCCCACAGACCGCCCCCAAAAATGGGGAGAACCCTCCATGTCCAGGGCCCTGAGCTGAGCCCAAGCCCCCCCCCGCATCCCACGGGGGACCCTCAGCGACCCCAGACCCCCCCCCCCCCCTTTCCCCCAATTCCCGGGACACCCAGAGGGGCCCGGGGGGCTCGGGCCCTTCCTACCCGATTCTGTCCCCCCTCTTTGCCCCTCCCGTCCCCGGAGGGACCGGGGTCACATTCAGCCCCCACCGAGAGGGGGGAAAGGGGCGGGGCCACTTGAAGGGGGTCCCCAAGTGTCCCCTCCGGGTCTGGGACTGTTTTTAGCCCCCCTCAAGGGTCGCTATAACGCGACCCCCAGCCGGGTGGGCTGCAGCGCCGCCCGAAGGCGCTGGGGGGAACAGCAGCCGGCAGAGGGGAGGGGGCGAGCTGGGGGGTGCAGACGATTTTGGGGGTGCAAGAGGTCCTTTGGGGGGGGAGCTCAGCCCCTAAGGAGTCCCAGGGATGGGGGAAGGGGGAGCTCAGCCCCATGGGCCCCACAGTGGGGGAGGGGCGGTGGCTTTGACCACTTCCCGGGGAAGTTCTCGCCGGGGGGGGGGGGCGGGGCCGGTCCTTTTATGGGGGGGAGGAAGGGGCACCCCACGAGGCCTCGACCCCCCCTCCCCCAGCCCCGTTCTGGGGGTCCCGGTACCCTCGGCCCCCCTCAGAGGGAGATGATCCCGAACTCCTCGGTCCCCCCCCCGCCCCTTCCCCGTCCTCAACCGCCGAGCCCCTCCCCCACCCCGGGCAGGAAGTGAAACCGCTGCCCCTCCCCCCCGGAAAGTCCCGCCTGGGTCTGACTCAAACCGAGCCCCGCGGGGGGAGGGGCGGGGGTCCCGCGCCCCCCGACTCACACCGAGCTGTCGCGACCCCCCCCCCCCAGCGACCCCCGCGAGGGGCCCAGAGCGGGGCGCGGTGTCGCGATAAGGGAGTGTGTGTATCCCGGAATAACTGTGAATCGCGATATACAGGGAGGAGGCGCAATAACGAGGGATTCGTTATCAGTCGGGGGGGTCACGATACCCGTGGAGGTGTCGCGATAGCAGGAGAGGGGGGCGGAATAACAGGAAAGAGGGGGCACAATAAAGGGTGGGGGTCGCGATAATGGGAGGGATCCGATTAACGGAAGCGAGCGCCGGGAAACTGAGGGGGTGTTCGAATTTCGATGTATCGTAATAATCGCGGGATGCAGAATAGGAAGGGTTTGGATTGAGGGGGGCGGCGGGCGCAGCGAGGGAAGGGCTCCCGGCGAACGGGAGCGCCGGGATCGCGGTAACGGCGCGGGCCGCGCCATCGCGGGGGGCCGCAATGGGCGGGAGATGTCGCGATAATGAGGGGAGGGTCGCGATAAAAAGCCCCCCCAACCCCCCCAAAATCGGCGCGCGCCCTCGGCGGCACGCGGGACGTTCCGGCCCTTGGCTCCGCCCCCGTTAGCCCCGCCCCCGTTAGCCCCGCCCCCTGCGGCCCCTATGAAAACCGCCGCGCGGCGCCGCCGCCGCTCCTCCGCCGCCGCCGCGCCTTGACTGCACCGCGCAGGCGCCGAGCGAAAAGCCCGCCCCTTTCCCCGCCGAAAGCCCCGCCCCCCCGCGGAAGGCCCCGCCCCCCGCGCCCCGCCCGCCCGCCCCGCCGCCGCCATGAGCGGGTGGGCGCCCTACGTGGAGACGCTGCTGGCGGACGGCACCTGCCAGGATGCCGCTATCGTCGGCTATCGCGACACCCCCGCCGTCTGGGCCGCCGCCCCCGGCAAGACCTTCGCCAATATCACGGTGAGCGGCGGGCGCCGGCGGGGCCGGGGGGGGGGGGCAGCGCGCTGAGGCGTTTCCCGCCCAAGCGCGCGGAGGGCGGGGGGACCCGGCGGCCTCTGAGGGGCGGGGCTGACCCCCCCCACCCCTCCCGCGACGGGCTCCGGGAAGGACAAAAAAGGGAGAAAAACGCAAAAGCGCCAGCGTGGAGCGCGGCGGGGCGGGGGGGGCTCGGGCGCTGCCCGCGGTGCCGGTACCGGGGGAGGGCCGGTACCGGGGGGGGCCCTGCGGGCCGGGGAGGGGCCCAGCGGAGGGGCAGCCCCCTCCTCAACCCCGCTCCGGGCGTTTCGGGGGTCGCGGTTGGGCGGGGAAGGGGGGATGGGCGAGCACCACGTGCTCCGGCGACCTCCGTCCCCGGTTCCCGTCGCCTTTATGGCGCTGCCGGGAGTGCATGGCGGGGGTCTCGTGGAGGGGGAGGTGGGGATAGGGAGGAACCCCTCCCCAGTTAAAAACCCTCTAAAAATGCGCGGAATGTGGCCACTTCCCGGTGGAGGAGGGGCGGCCGGGGCTTCCTGTGGGGGAGGGGCGGCGCGCGCGCACCCCCCTCCCCACTTCCCCCCACGGAAATTGCGGGGGGTGGGAGGGGAGAAATTTGGGGAAGTCCATGGTGGGAAAGGGGGGGCTACCAGAGCCCTGGTCCCTGTCTGGGGTCCCCGGGATGGGGGGGCACCCCAGGGACCGTGTCGGGGCTCATGGGGGTCCCCGGGGTCCCGGTGGGGGTGTCTGGGTTCGGTGTGGGGTCCCGGGGCGGTTCGCTTGAGGGCTCCTTTCTGGGGTTCCTGACCTGTTCTCCCCCGTGGCAGCAGCGGGTGGAAGTGCTGGCCTTGGAGGGTCCCGAGTTTGGGGCGGGTTTGGGGGATCCCTGGATGCTCTTGTGGGGACCCCTCGGGGATCAGGGTTCTCTCGCCGGGTCTCTGGCGGGAGTCACGGGGGTCCCGGGACACCTGGGTCCCTTTTATGGTCATGGAGTGGGAGTTGTGAGAGTTCCTGTTTGCCCAGCGCCCTGCAGGGGCCCTGCCCGGCGCTTTGGCTTTGGGGGTCCCTGGGTGGGGGTCTTTGGGGTCCCCTTGACCTGTCCCCACCCCATCCAGGCTTTGGGGGCCCCTGGGTCTTTGGGGTTCCCCTGACCTGTCCCCACCCCTGCAAAGCGACAGGCCGTGATCAGGGGGGCTATGGCCGTTCCCCAAGGGTGGGTTTGGGGGTCCGGGCTCTGTTTCTGGGGTGCCCTGACCTGTCCACACCCCGTCCAGGCTTTGGGGGTCCCTGGGTGTGGGTCTCTAGGGTCCCCTTGACCTGTCCCCACCCCTGCAAAGCGACAGGCTGTGATCGGGGGGACTATGGCAGTCCCTCACGGGTGGCTCTGGAGGTCCGGGCTCTGTTTCTGGCGGTTCCCCACGGGTGGTTTGGGGGTCCAGGCTCCATTCCTGACCCCTGTCCCCACAGCCAGCGGAGGTGGCGGCGCTGGTGGGCCCTGAGCGGGGCCCGCTGCTGGTGCAGGGGCTGACGCTGGGGGGGCTGCGCTGCTCCGTCATCCGCGACTCGCTGCTGGTGGAGGGCGAGCACAGCATGGACCTGCGCACCAAGGGGGCTGCTGGAGCGCCCACCTTCAACATCACGGCTGCCATCACCAACAAGAGTGAGGGACCCTACTGCTGCCCCTGTCACCCCTGAAACTGCCCCCTGCCACTGTTCCCTGCCACCCTTGAAACTGCCCCATCACCCCTGCCATTGCCCCCCGCAACTGCCCCCTGCCACTCCGTGTCACCCCCTGCCCACCTCCCTGTCACCCCATGTCACCTGACCAGTTCCTGTCACCCTGTGTCCCTGCCCCCCCACCTCTGTCACCCCATGTCACCCCCTGCCCACCTCCCTGTCACCCTTTGTACTGCTCCCACCTCCCTGTCACCCTGTGTCACCTCCCTGTCACCCCGTGTAACCTCCTGACCAGTTCCTGTCACCCCCCATGACCCCAAGCCTCCTATGTGCCTTATGCCATCACAGTGTCACCCGGTGTCACTCCCAGCTCTTGTCACTCCCCAGGGGCCCCCCCTCCCCCACTGCCACCCTGTGTCCTCTCCCCTGCACAGCCACGTCACCTGCCCTGTCACCTGTGTCACCCCTGCCCTGCTTCCCGTTCCTGTCCCCCTCCCCTTTGACCCACAAATTACCCCGTGCTAACTCCTGCCATCCCTTCACCCCTGCCCTGTCTGTCTGTCTGGGGAGCCTTGGGGTGACCCCAACCTTGTCCCCTCTCCCCTGTGACCCAGCTCCCCACAACTTACCCTGTGCTAACTCCTGCCATCCCTTCATCCCTGCCCTTGTGCCCCCCTGTCTGTCTGTCTGTCTGTCTGGGGAGCCTCGTGGTGACCCCCACCATGTCCCCATCCCTGCAGCCATCGTGCTGGCCATGGGCAAGGAGGGCGTGCACGGCGGCTGCGTCAACAAGAAATGCTACGAGATGGCCAACCACCTGCGGCGCAGCCAGTACTGAGGGGCTGGGGGCCACCCCGGGACCCCCAGGGACCCGCCAGGGACGCCCAGGGACCAGCCAGGGACCAGCAGGACCCCGTCCCCCTCCCCCAGCCCGCCCCCGATGATCCCCGCTGCCGGCAGCAATAAAGTGCCCTTGTGGGGATCCCTGTGCCTCGGGGCTTTTGGGGTGCAGGGGAGCTTTGAGGTGCGGCTCTGCCTCCGCCCAGGGCGGGTGCCCGGGTCCAAGGGTGCTGCCGTGCCCTGGGGGGACAAAGTCCAGGCTGGGGCGGGGGTGACGCCGCAGCTGCTGCCCCACGGGGCCCTCCCCGCCACCCTCCGACTCTCAGCAGGCAAAGTTGGGGGGCAGAGGCTTTATTGGGGGGCTGCACTTGTGGGGCAGGCTGCGCTGGCAGTGGGGGGAGGTCAGATGGGGGGTGTAGGATGGAGTAAAGGGGGGCGGGGGACATTTGGGGGTGGTAAGATGGAACAGGGGGGCTGGGGGACATACGGGGGGGAACAGAAGGGGCTGTGGGGAATTGGGGAGCAGGAACCCTGGGTATCCTGGCAGGTTGTGGGGCGGGGACCCCCCCCAGGTGTTCAGAGGGTGGTGGGGGGCAGAGGTGGGGGTTGGGGAGGTGCTGGGATGGGTTGATGCGGGGGATGGGGTGGGGCAGGGGGAGATGGGGGGGCTGGTGTGGGGTGGGGAAGGCGGTGTGGGGCAGGGATGGGGATGTGGGAATGGGGTGTGGGGCAGAGACGGGGGTGTGGGAAGGCTCTGTGGGGTACAGCAGGAGATGTGCAGCAGGACCTGGGCAGGCGGAAGCAGCTCCCGGTGCCGTCGAGTCGAGGCCTTATAAGGGCAATGTGGTGGCTCCGGCGCTTCCTGCTCCCCCCCCCCTCACCCCCCGTGTGACTCACGGGAACGGGGGAAGGGCCTGCGGCTGCCCCACGGCGGGAATTGGGGCAGATTTGGGGTATCAGATTGGGCTGTGGGACTGTCCTGTCCCCTCACCCAGGTGTGCCTTTGCCCCCATGGCTGTGAGGCGGGGGCACACCGTCACCCCATCACTGTGGGGCCATGGCACCCCTGCATCCTGCAGGACAGTGTCCTTGCCCCCCTCCCACGCCATGTCCAGGTGATTCTGTCACCTGTGACAGCTGAAGGATGTTGTCACCTGTGTCATCCCTGCCACTGCGTGCCCCCTGGTGTCCCCAACACCGCAGGGGTACCCCGAAACTGGGGGGCTGGAGGAGAATGGAAGCGCTGGGGAGGGGGTGACGTGCAGTACCCAGTACCTCACCAGTGACTCTCAGTTAGAACCAGCAGTAGAGGTCAGCGAGATGTGCCAGCATGAGTAGGGGGAATTGGAGTGACCCCGGTGCTGACTGATGCACGCAAGATTGCCCCCAGTACAGCCAGACATCCTTCACTGCCCCACAGTGACCCAAATATGACTCGCAGTGACCCCAAAGTGGCGCCCAGTGACCCCAAAGTGCCTCGCAGTGACCCCCAGTGCACCCAAGGCGCCTCCCAGTGACCCCAAAGCGCCTCCCCGTTATCCCCAGCCTACCAAGCGCTTCCCCTCACAGCCTCACAGCCTTCCAGTACCTGACAGCGCCCTCCAGTGTCCCAAACGCTTCCCAATATCGCTCAGCGCGCACCAGTAACCCCCCCACCCCGCACTCACCGGCTGGAACAGCAGGGGACAGGCATCGCCCCAGGGCGCAGAGCAGCGGGGGGACCGAGTTCGCGAGGCGCCAGCCACCGCCCCCTCCCGCCGCCGCCGGCTCCCCTCAGCCCCCTCAAGATGGCGAATTCTCGCGAGAGAGCGGCGGGGCTACTCCGCCCCAGCCAATCCTCTCGCTTACCGAAGAATTCCTCTTCCCGCCTAAACGCCCTTCACCAATGAGAGGCGATAGCGCGGAACACGCCCCCCCTTGGAGGCGGAGCTTCCCGCCCAGCCGCGCTCCCTGCGCGGGGCCCCCCGCCCTGGGCGGCGCGCACGCGCCCCGCGCAGGCGCACTGGCGCCGCGCCCCCCCCGAGTCACCTTGGGGCGCCGCCGGTGCCGGACCCGGGACCGGACCCCGAAACCTCCCCGGGACCGGACCCCGAGACCCCCCCCCCGGGACCGGACCCCGAGACCCTCCCGGGACCGGACCCCGCGACCCCCCCCGGTACCACGGTCCGGCCGAGATGGCGGCGGTACCGGCGGCCGAGAGGCCCAAGACCTCCCCGAAATCCGTCAAATTTCTCTTCGGCGGCCTGGCCGGGTGAGAGCCCCCCCCGATATCCCCCCCATCTCCCCCAAATTCGGGATACCGCACTCCCAAACCGAGAAGCCCCCTGCCAGAGCCTTCAGAGCGCCCCTAAAGCACCCCCGGTGCCCCTCCTAACCCCTCAGACCCTTTAGCTTCCCAGCACTGCCTCCAAAGCTTCCCCCCAATCCCTTCTGTGCCCCTCGAGTGCTCCCCAAACCCCCTTCAGACCCCCCCCGATCCTCCCCCAAATCTCTTCTGTGCTCCTCCTAACCCCTCAGCCCCCCCAAACCCTTTAACGTCCCATCACTGCCCCCCAGAGCCTCCCCCAAATCTCTTCTGTGCCCCTCCTAACCCTTTAAGCCCCCCCCAAACGCTTTAACTTCCCATCACTGCCCCCCAGAGCCTCCCAAATTCCTCCTGTGCCCCTCGAGTGCTCCCCAGACCCCCTTCAGACTGACCCAACCCTCCCATCACTAATCAACCCTCCTCCAAAATCAATTAAAATCCACTGAACCTTTTCACAGTCCCCGAAATTCCATCCAGCTCCCCTCAAATCCCCCCCCCATAGATCCCTCCCCAAAACTCCTTCAGGCTTCCTCGTCCCCCCAGGTTTCCCCCGAGAGGGCTGTGGGTGGGTTTTGGGGGGCTGTGAGTAATTTCTGGGGCCCTACCTGACCCCCTTTTCCTTCAGGATGGGGGCCACGGTGTTCGTGCAGCCCCTGGACCTGGTGAAGAACCGGATGCAGCTGAGCGGGGCCGGGGCCAAGGGCCGGGAGTACCGGACATCCCTGCACGCCCTGGGCTCCATTCTGCGCCACGAGGGGCTGAGGGGCATCTACACCGGGTATGGCCCCCCCCCAGACCACCCCTGAACCCCCAGACCCCCTGGGAGTCACTCCCATGCTGCAGGGGGTTGCTGATCATCTCCATGGGATACAGCCCCCTCCCCAAAACCTCAAAACCCCAAGCACCTGCCAGCCTCGAGCTCTTTCCTGCCCCCCTCTCTCCCCATTTTTGGGACTCCTGCCATTCCCCGTGTCCCCCCCAGGCTGTCAGCGGGGCTGCTACGCCAGGCCACCTACACCACCACCCGCCTGGGCATCTACAGCGTCCTCCTGGAGCGTTTTGGGGGGGCTGACGGAACCCCCCCTCCCTTCCTGGCCAAGGCAGCCATGGGCATGACCGCAGGGGCTGCGGGGGCTTTTGTGGGGACCCCGGCTGAGGTGGCGCTCATCCGCATGACAGCTGATGGCCGGTAAGCCCCCAGCCCTCCTGAACATACTTGCAGCCCCTGAGTCTGCTTTTTTGACCAAAATCACCTTTTTGTGCCCCGAATCCCAGGCTACCCCCCGGCGAGCGCCGTGGGTACCACAACGTGTTCGACGCCCTCGTGAGGATGGCGAGGGAGGAGGGGGTGCTCACGCTGTGGAGGGTATGTGGGGGCTATGGGACCCCTGCCATGAGCCTCCCGCTACCTCCCCGGGAGGAGCTGTTTCCTCCAAATGCCGTGTGCCACCCCAGGGCTGTGTCCCCACTGTGCTGAGGGGGTCTGTGGGGTGATGTGGGGAGTCTGGGGGTGCACAGCTTACCCAAACACTCCATTTTCCCCTAGGGCTGTGTCCCCACTGTGGTGAGGGGGCAGATAATGGTCTGTGGGGTGATGTGGGGGGTCTGGGGGTGCACAGCTTACCCACACGTCCTTTTCCCCCAGGGCTGCATCCCCACCATGGCCCGTGCCGTGGTGGTCAACGCCGCCCAGCTCGCCTCCTACTCCCAGTCCAAACAATTCTTGCTGGACTCCGGTGAGTTCAGGGGGAGGGTCTGGCTGTGGGGGAACCCTAAATTCCAGTGCACTCTCCTCCCCTTCCCACCATTCCCCTTTGATGTTTTGGGGTGCCCCCAGGGCATTTCCGTGACGACATCCTGTGCCACTTCTGCGCCAGCATGATCAGCGGGCTGGTGACCACGGCCGCCTCCATGCCCGTGGACATCGTCAAGACCCGGTGGGTGCACTGCTGGGGGGGGTGGGTCCCTGCTCCCCATTAGATAACCACAGGTAGGACACCCCAAAAACCTCCTGTTTAACCCCCAAATTCTGCCTGACAGGATCCAGAACATGAGGACAATAGATGGGAAACCCGAGTACCGCAATGGGCTGGTGAGCGAGGGTAGCACCACTTGGGACCCCCCTTTAATTTAGGGGGGGGCTTCTTTAAGCCCCCTTTTATTTGGGAGGGGCTCCTCTACCATTTTAGGAGTTCCCTTTCACAACTGGGGGAGTTCCACACCGTTTTGGGGGTGTTTTCCCTGTCATTGGAGGTGGGAGGGGGAGAAATTCAGGTCATTTTGAGGGGACGCCCATAATTTTGGGGAGCTACCCTGGCATTTTGGGAAGCTTCCCCATTATTTTCTAGGGGGAATCCCTGTCATTTTTTGAAGGTTTCTCATAATTTTGGGAGGATTCCCCATCATTTTAACAGTGTCTGTATTATTTCAAGGAAGTTTCCCATCCTTCCTATGGAAGGGCATCCCTGGATTGCTTTTTAGGGAGCCCCCCTGACACTCTGCCCCTTCTCCTACAGGACGTGCTGCTGAAGGTGGTGCGCTACGAGGGCTTCTTCAGCCTCTGGAAGGGCTTCACCCCCTACTACGCCCGCCTGGGCCCCCACACCGTGCTCACCTTCATCTTCCTCGAGCAGATGAACAAGTGGTACCAGCGGCTCTTCCTCAGTGCCTGACACCCCCGGGGGGGGGTCGGGGGGCATCTGACCCCATCCCATGGGCTCTCCAGGGGCACTTGACCCCCACTGAAGGGGTTTTGGGGGTGTCTGACTTCTCCCTCAGGTGCTGTGGGGGTGCCTGACCCCCCCCCCCACACCACCAGGGGCTAGGGGGAGGTGGCTCTGCAGGAGTGCCTGACCACCCCCATATCAAGGCTATGAAGTGGTCCTGGGGTCCTATGGAGGGGTCTTGGGCCCTATAGGGTTGCAGGACCCACTCCCTGGGGCTGTAGGGACCCCTGGGGCCCTGTGAAGGGGCCCTGGACCTGATGCAGGGGTGCTGGATCCCTCCCATGGGGACACCAGGGGATGCCTTGTCCCTGTGGGGCAGCCCTCTCTAAGGACTGCAGGGTGCCCTCCCCCTGTGCTCCCCTTCCCACCCCTCTGAGGGTTTTGTTACCAGCCAATATCAAGGTCACAGTGTGGGGCAGAAGCCCCCCGAAATTTCCCCCCTCCCTCCCCATCCACCCTGTGCTTCGTTAACGAATCATGGATCGTGATCATGTAATTAAAGCAAGACCCACAGACACTGGGGGGGTGATTTATCTCTGCCAGGGACAGGCTGACAGCAGGGGACCCCAAAGGCACACCCCAGCAACATCCAGCAGAGCTGTTTATTGTGTCACCACACCAAACTGGGGGGTCCTGGGGGGGGCTCACCCTCACACAGCGGGGCCACCGTCACCCCAGGGCAGGTCTGATCCAGCCAGGACTGTCCGTTCCACCCCGTCCTCCGTGATGGCTGCCAGCCTGATGACACCCCCGCTGGAGCCATCCCTCACCATGGCCAGGGCCAGGGCTGGGGGAGCACAGGTCAGCACCCCCCCTGACCCTAACCCCAGACTGCCCCTGCTCCCAAATGCCCTCAGCACTGGCCCCAAATCCCCTTCCAGGGTCCACCAAACCCCCAAAATCCCCTCAGCACTGCCCCAAAATCCCCTTCCAGGGTCCGCCAAGCCCTCCATGTCCCCAGAATCCCCTCCATGTCCCTGAAATCCCCTCCCACGACAAGCCCAAACCCCTCAGTGCCAGCCAAACTCCTCTGTGCCCCCAAATCCTCTTCCACGGTCCCCAAAATCCCCTCCATGTCCCCAACATCCCCTCCCAGGACACCCCTCAGTGCCAGCCAAACTCCTCTGTGCCCCCAAATCCCCCTCCGGGGTCCCCCAAATCCTCCATGTCCCCAAAATCCCTTCCCAGGACCGCAGGCCCCTTCTCAGGACCCTTCCTCATATCCAAATTCCCCAAAATGCCCCAAAACCCACCGCGGGCAACGAATTCCTGGCACTGGGAGCGGCTCATGCCAGGCTGGAACGTGGCATCCAGGAATCCATAGATGTAGGAGCTGCCTGAGCCCCCCACGGCGAAGGGCTGGCGCAGGAGGAGCCCCCCCATGGGCACCACGTACACCTGGGGGGCACAGGGGGGGCTCTAAGGTGCTGTGGGGCAGAAAGGGGGGGGCTGTAGGGAGAACTGGGGGTTATGGGGCAGAAAGGGAAAACATGGGGTTATGGGGCAGAAAGGGGGGGCTGTGGGGAGAACAGGGGGTTATGAGGCAGAAAGGGGGTCCTACGGGGTGGAAAAAAATGACATTCCAGGGCAGAAAAGGGAATGCTGCAGGGCAGAAAAGGGGCCGTGCTGGGGCAGAAAAGGGACACACAGCAAAGGCAGCCCACCTGTCCCCCCCGGCGTGGGTCCCAGCCTGCCACGATGATGCCGGCGCTCAGCTCCTCGCGGTAGCGGTAGCAGCTCTGCTGGAAGAGGCGCGCGGCCGTGCGCACCCGCGGCGGCTCCTCCAGCTCCACGCTGCGGGGCAGGGCCAGGCGTGGGCCTGGGGCCACCTCCCCCAGGCCCCCCGGCCCTGCCCCGCGCCCCGGGACCCACGGGGGTACCTGTGGAAGGCCAGCTGGTAGGCCACGGCGTCGGCCACTGCCTGCGTGTCGGCTGCCGAGCCCGAGCGGCAGCAGAAGATGCGGTCGTGGACGGGCGTCAGTTTGTCCGTCACGCGATTGGCAATGTAGGCCCTGGGGACACGGGGGTGGTGTCAGCAGGAGAGCCACTGGAGGTGGCACCACAGTGACAGGCACAGGGGGACACGGTAGTGGTGTCATCGGGAGAGCCACCCAGCTGCTGGAGGTGGCACCACAGCGACAGGCCCAGGAGAGCCACCCAAGGTGGCATCACAGCAACACCCTGACAAGAGTGACAGCCCCATGATGCGGTCCCAGACCCTCGTGACATCACTGATTACGTCACAGCGCTCACCCGGTGGTGGTTCTGGAGTCGGCCCCTATCACGACACCTCCATCAAACTCCACGGCCATGATGGTGGTCTGGGGAGAGGGGAGGGAAGGGGCTGTGCTGAGACCCCCAGCCCCACAGAAACCCCCTGCCCCACAGAACCCCCCTTGCCACAGCACATCAGACCCACTCACCTAACCCTAACCCCTGCCCTACAGAAACCCCCTGCCCCACAGCAGATCCAGCCCCACCACACAGAAACCAACCCGTGCCCCACAGAAATCGTCTTCCCAAAGAACTCCTGGCCCCACAGTAGTTCTCCCCTCCCCAGAGGAACCCCCCTGTGCCCCCCTCTCCAGGGGGGTCCCTCTGACCCAAATTCCCCTTTTCGCACTCCTCAGGGCGCTCTGCTCCCCCAGCCCCAATTCCCAGAGGAACCACCCCGCGCCCCCGTCTCCAGGGAGTTCGCTTTGCTCCCACATTCCCCTTCCCACACTCCTCAGGGCGCTCTGCTCCCCCAGCCCCAATTCCCAGAAGAACCACCCTCCATCCTCCGCAGAGGAACCACCCCGCGCCCCCCGTCTCCAGGGAGTTCCCTTTGCTCCCACATTCCCCTTCCCGCACTCCTCAGGGCGCTCTGCTCCCCCAGCCCCAATTCCCCCCTCAGCCGCACGCCGGAGACCCTCTGCCCCACAGCGCGCCCCCTCCGCTTCTCCTGGCCCATAACGCCCCCAAGGCGACTCCGCAGCCCTCCAGGAGTGTCCCCCCGCCGTACTCACGCCGGTGCTGACGGGCTCCGCTGTCCATTCCCGGTGCGGCCCGGCGGGGCCCGGCCCGGCCCGCGGCTCCCACACCGTCACCGCCGCCATCTTCCGCCGCGCTTTCCGGCGGCGCGGCCGGCGCGGCGGGCTTGGCTCGGCCCTTTACGGCAGTGTTGCGGCAGCAGGGGGGGACGTGGCGGCCGCCCGCTGTGGTGATCGCGCCTCTCCTCGGGAATAAAACTCTGCCGCTTCTTCTAATACATTGCCCTACCAGCTAGGTTTTACCATTGTTTTCTAATTTCTGGACTGGTACCTGGGTTATTATATGCATATATATTTTTTTCTTCTTTGATTTCTTTTGCTTTTTCTAGAATGACTTTTCTGTGCTCATCAATTTTCAACAATCTGATATATTTAACTTTCCACAAACAATAAATAGTCTAAAGCCAGCCTATTCTGATACCCTACAGATTTTGTTCGGCTTAGCTGACTTGATATTAACTCTAATGCCTGGGCAGCTCCATTTGCTACCATTTCTATAACTGCTTGGAGCCTTGTAATACGACTCAACAGATAATTTGGGGTCAGTACAGAGTTAAATTGCTGCTCTGGTTTTACATTTTTATTTATTATTTGTTTTTTTTACCAAATCTTGAACCGTATCTTCAAGATTAAATTAAAAATAAATCCATCTCTCTCTCCTTTTGTACATTCAATTCCAAATCTATTACCACTTTTTCCTAAGTTTCAATAATGTACTCCGTTTTGCCTACAGGTTCTTAATTGGGATGGGGTATAACAGTGGCTGTTGACAGAGGTGTGTGTAATAAAAGAGGAACTTTGGTTTCTTTCCATGTGAGGCTTTCTGTAGCATTTGTGACACAATCTTGCCGGTATCCCAAAAGGCAAAAGACAACAAATGTGAATTTTATTCATACACTAATTTTGCTTCTTGTATGTACCCCTCAATCTATAATCTATAATCTATAATCTATAATATTTAAATAATCTAGGCAATTTTCTGATTTCCCTTTTTAAAGAGGGAGGGAGAATGAATAAGATTCTTGCAATTTTCTCATGGTTGGTTTTCTAGCTACTTTTATTTATTAAGTGTCTGAGATATTTTACCACTGGGTAGTGAGTCTGAGTTCTTTTATTGACCTCCCTTAAATCTTGTACTAGTCTATAACTCCCATCAGACTTTACTGGGGGAATAGGGGAATTATGAGGAGACATGCAAAGTTCTAATGCCCCATCCTTTATTAGTCCTTCTATTGCTGGCCTCAAACCTTCCTGTCCTTCTAAAGATACTGATGTACACGTATGGGACAATCTTCTCTCTCAATTGTAACCCATATGGGGCCGATATTTAATCCTCCCCTATTTCTTTCTCCAGCCCAAACTTCTTTGTTGATTATTTTTTTCTTCATCCTCTTGGCCTAATTTTAAAACTCTGGCTGTCATTTTCCCATTTTCTGATATAAGTCCTATTCTTAATTGCACTTGTAAGACTCTTCCCAATAAATTGCTACCTGCCCCTGGGACCAATGAGACATCTCCCATCCAAATTTTGGGTTCTTCCCTCAATTACTACATCTTTAATGACTAGAAATGTAAAACTTTCTCGTTTTGCCCCTGTTACTTTCACTATATGTTTGCTCAAACTATAACTTTTTGGAATATTTAACAGGCAGGTTCTCTCTGCCCCTGTGTCCATTACAAATTCCAATTCTTCTTCTTTGGGACCCACTTTTAAAGTTAGCACAAATGGTATTTGTCCCCCCCCCAAGAAAAATTAAAGCTTATGACCTCCATATTCCTCCTCTGTGCCCATCTCTTTAAAGATTCTCAGATCTTCTGCTTACTTAGGACCATTTTGCTATTTCTCTTAAGTTTGTTTATCTATTTAGTTGGAGTTTCTTCTTTCCCCTCTAAAAGCTGTCCCTTAAAAACCTTCTTTTTTTTTTTCATTTTGCCTTTGATATGCTGTCTCATTTATTCCTTTGAATATGTAATTACGATAATTATTCATGTGTTTACTCCCCTCCTCATTATTTTTACCCCACTCAGGAGGTACAGTTGGCATTTTGTCTTCTCTGAGGGTCCCTGTGGATTATCTTTTTTCCTAAGCTTTTATTTCAGCTGCTCTGATTAATTGCCTTTCTTCCTGAGAAAAATATTATTCTCATTACAGACCGCATCTCTTCTCCAGTATAAATGTTTGGACTTAAAATTGGTCTAATTGTTCATCTATGCCTATGGGATCCTGCAAATATCCGTTTTATTATTTCTTAAAATGTCTGACCTCAGACGAAGTCAAAGGAGCATTTACAAATCCTGGTCCGCCCTCTCCTAAGGGAACCCCTTTTAATGGAAATAGACCAATCCCTTTATCCCATTCTATTTGGATTTTCATCTTCTATAGCTTTTCTCCCATATTTTCAGGAAGAATCAGGAGAGGGCTTCCTTTGAACTGAACTTTTAGTGTTTCGATAGGGTGATTCCTTTGGAGAGCTCCCCTGAGCAGCCGGAGCTGTGGTTACCAAGGGAACGGAGGTCAGGGCAGGACGGGGGAACTCGGTACGGCCCAGAGTCTGGGTCCTCCAAAGGCGGGGTCTGAAGCCGGAATCCCGAGGGGATCGGCACAGCTCCGGGTCTGGGTCCTCCAAAGGCGGGGTCTGCAGGGGGAATCGCCCGAGGGGATCGGCACGGCTCCGGGTCTGGGTGCTCCAAAGGCGGGGTGGGCAGGGGGAATCGCCCGACAGGATCGGCACAGCTCCGGGTCTGGAGCCCGAATCGCCCGAGGGGATCGGCACGGCTCCGGGTCTGCGTCCTCCAAAGGCAGGGTCTGCAGCCGGAATCCCGACGGGATCGGCACAGCTCCGGGTCTGGGTCCTCCAAAGGCGGGGTCTGCAGCCCGAACCGTCCGAGGGGATCGGCAGAGCTCCGGGTCTGGGTCCTCCAAAGGCGGGGTCTGCAGGGGGAATCGCCCGAGGGGATCGGCACAGCTCCGGGTCTGGGAACCATCCTGCGTAATGTGGAATGTCAGGAGCTAGCCGGCCACTCCCCGCCAGAGAGCCAACATACAAAACTCGGCATTTTTCCGTGGTAAACAAAAGTCACCAGCCCCAGTTCCAGATGGCAGATTGCAGGAGTCACTTTGAACTGTCAAAACAGCCCGAGTTGGCACAGGTGCCAGCTTGGGTCGGGGAGGCATCTTGGGTATTGTGGACTTTCAGAAGCCAGCCGGCCACAGGCCACTAAACACCAACCTCGGCCCTTTTCCCTGGGAAACAAAACTCACCAGCCAAGGTTCCTGGTGGCAGATTGCAGGAGTCACTTTGAACTATCAAATCAGCCCGACTTGGCACTGGTGCCAGCTTGGTTCTGGGAACCATCCTGCATATCATGGAATTCCAGGAGCCACCAGGCTGCTCTGACCACAGCCCCCCCCAAAAAAAACTCGGAACCTTACCCAGGCAAAGAAAACTCACCTGTCCTGGTTGTGGATGGCAGGTTGCAGGAGCCATTTGGCATTGTCAAACCAGCCCGCCTTGGCACTGGTGCCAGCCTGGGTCTGGGAACCATCCTGCATGTCATGGAATTTCAGGAGCCAGCCAGCAAATTAGGCCACAGGGTTTGAAGAGAAACATCAGCACTTTTCCCAGACAAACAAAACCCACCTGGCCCAGTACTGGACAGCAAGGGACAGGAGGCACTTGGCACTGTCAAACCAGCCCAACTTTCAAGTGGTGCCAGCCTGGGTCTGGGAATAATCCTGTGAATCATGGAATTTCAGGAGCCAGCCTGCCACTCCAGGCCACAGGCCGTGAACACCAACCTTGGCCCTTTTCCCTGGCAAAAAAACCCTCACCTGGCCTGGTTCTAGATCAGGAGCCACTTGGCACTGTCAAAGCAGCCAAACTTGGGACTGGTGCCAGCTTGGGCCGGGGAACCATCCAGCGTATCGTGGAATTTCAGGAGCCAGCCTGGCATTCCAGGCCACAAGGCCACGAACACAGACCTCGGCCCTTTTCCCTGGAAAAAAAAAAAGCACTGGGCCTGCTTCAGGATGGCAGATTGCAGGAGCCACATAGCAATGTTAAACCAGTGCGACTTTGAAGCGGTGCCAGCTTGGGTCTGGGAACCATCCTCCGTATCGCGGATTTTCAGGAGCCAGCCGGCCACAGGCCCCTGAATACAAACCTCGTCCCTTTTCCCGGACAAACAAAACTCACCTGCCCCAGTTCTGGATGGCAGATTGCAGGAGCCACTTGGCACTGTCAAACCAGCATGACTTGGCACTGGTGCCATCTTGGGTCTGGGAACCATCCTGCATATCATGGAATTCCAGGAGCCAGCCAGCCAATTAGGGCACAGGGTTTGAAGACAAACTTCAGCCCTTTTCCCGGACAAACCAAACTCATCCGTCCTGGTTCTGGACATCAGGTTGCAGGAGCCACTTGGCACTGTCAAACCAGCCCGACTTTCAAGTGGTGCCAGCTTCGGTCTGGGAACCATCCTGCATATCATGTAATTCCAGGAGCCAGCTGGCCAATTAGGCCACAGGGTTTGAAGACAAACTTCAGGCCTTTTCCTGCAGAAACCAAACTCACCCATCCTGATTCTGGACGTCAGTTTGCAGGAGCCACTTGGCACTGTCAAACCAGCCCGACTTGGAAGTGGTGCCAGCTTGGGTCTGGGAACCATCCTGCGTATCGCAGAATTTCAGGAGGCAGCTAGCCACTTCCGGCCATAGGCCCTGAACACAAACCTCGGCCCTTTTCCCCGGACAAACAATCACCTGCCCCGGTTCTGGATGGCAGATTGCAGGAGCCACATGGCATTGTCAAACCAGCCTGACTCGGCACTGGTGCCACCTTGGGCCAGGGAACCATCCTGCGTGCCGTGGAATTTCAGGAGCCAGCCTGCCACTCCAGGCCACAAGGCCACGAACACAGACCTCGGCCCTTTTCCCTGGAAAAAAAAAAAGCACTGGGCCTGCTTCAGGATGGCAGATTGCAGGAGCCACTTAGCACTGTTAAACCAGTGTGACTTTGAAGTGGTGCCAGCTTGGGTCTGGGAACCATCCTGCATATCGCAGAACTTCAGGAGGCAGCCGGCCACTCCTGGCCACAGGCCCTGAACACAAACCTCGGCCTTTTTCCCGGACAAACCAAACTCACCTGGCCCGGTACAGGACGGCAGATTGCAGGAGCCACTTGGCACTGTTAAACCAGCCTGCCTTGGCACTGGAAGCAGCTTGGGTCTGGGAACCATCCTGCATATCATGGAATTTCAGGAGCCAGCCGGCCAATTAGGCCATAGGGTTTGAAGGGCAACCTCGGCCTTTTCCGGGACAAACCAAACTCACCTGGCCTGGTACTGGACAGCAGGTTGCAGGAACCACTTGGCACTGTCAAACCAGCCTGACTTTCACGTGGTGCCAGCTTGGGTCTCGGAACCATCCTGCGAATCGTGGAATTTCAGGAGCCAGCCTGCCACTCCCGACCACAGGCCGTGAACACCAACCTCAGCCTTTTTCCCTGGCAAAATAAACTCACCTGGCCTTGTTCTAGATGGGAGATTGCAGAGGCCACTTGGCACTGTCAAAGTAGCCAAACTTGGGACTGGTGCCAGCTTGGGCCGGGGAACTATCCTGCATGCCGTGGAACTTCAGAAGGCATCCGGCCAGTCCTGGCCACATGTCCCAAACACCAACCCCGGCCTTTTACCCAGGCATACAAAACTCACCTGCCCCAGTACTGGATGGCAGATTGCAGGAGTCACTTTGAACTGTCCAACCAGCCCGATTTGCAAATAGTGCCAGCTTCACTCTGGAAGGAACCTGGGCCAGTGAGTTTTGTTTCCCAGGGAAAAGGGCCGAGGTTGGGGTTTGGGGGCGTTTGGCCCGAAGTGGCTTGCTGCCTGCTGAAATTCTGCTTTGTGAAATATGTCTCCCAGACCCAAGTTACCACCACTACAACGTCAGACTGCTTTGACAGTGCCAAGTGTCTCATGGCATCTGCCATCAGGAACCTGGTCTAGTTAGTTTTGTTTGCAGGGAAAAGGGCCAGCACTGCTGTTCAGGGGCCTGTGGCCCTCCCATTTCTTTTGAACACTCATAGTCATGAGTACCATCCCAGGAGGCTGTGCATGTGTGACTGTGGATCTCTGTTCACAGAGAAGCGGTTCTCCAGGCACTCCAGGTCAGGGGAGATCCCGGGCAAGAACCCCGTGGTGCGCTCCAAGAGCTACAACGACCCGCTGCTGATGCCTGTGGCCGAGCACGACAGCGAGAGCGCGGCTGCCAATGGAGCCGGCATCCGCGGGCACTCGGTGTCAGAAATGATCTCCTGCCTGCAGCTCCAGGGCTACTCCAGCCTCACCCCTATCACGGACAGCAGCTCCAGGAGCTCCATGGTAGCCGTGAAAGGCTCGCTGCTTGGAGAGCAGGAGAGGCCCAGCACTGGGGCAGTGCAGTGCTCCAGCAAACGGGGCACAGCTGAGCAGCAGAAAGGACTCTTCCACTCCATTGGTGACCCTCACAGCTCTTTGGAGCTGGACAGAGACACTGCCTTACTTCCAGCTCCTTCTTCCAGCCCTGAGAACATGGTGGATCAGATCTTGGAGTCCATCGACTCTGATTCTGAAGGCATTTTCATTGACTTTGGCTGAGGCTGTTCCAGTTCATCGGCGTACAATGTGGATGTGAACAGACAGAGCATTGTATGAAGGATATGAGGAGACAAACCCCATTAAACTCTGGGCTTTAATTAAATATGGAAGTTACTCAGACAGTGTGTTGGACTGTGGGCAATACACCCCCCAAACTCTGGGGTTCAATGATATATGACAGTTACTGAGATGGCGTGTTTTGGACTGTGGGCAATACACCCCACAAACTCTGGGGTTCAATGATATATGACAGTTACTGAGATGGCGTGTTGGACTGTGGGCAATACACCCCACACACTCTGGGGTTCAATGATATATGACAGTTACTCAGACAGTGTGTTGCACTGTGGGCAAGCTGTCTGTGCCTGGGCAGATTTCAGGCAGATTGGCCAGGTCATTGTGGCTGTACTGAATAAACACAGTTTGGTTATAGCAGATGGGAATCTGCTGAGGGGGAAGCAATTCCAGCTGCTTCTCCCCATCCCTGTCACCCTGCAGATGGATTTCCTGTTTCTTTATAAACCTAGGGGATCACAACCTCACAAGTGTCTGGTAAAATACTGTTAGTGCAGCTGGCAGTGTTAGTTCAGGAAAGCAGCTCAGCAATAGCTGTGCTCCCTTGTGATTTTCTAAAGAGGTTTCCTGCAGATGGTAGGTTGTTCTCTGAAGTGTAACACCTCAGCCAGAGTAGAAACTTATCCTTTAAAAACAAACAAACAAATACAAAAACCTTTTGGCTTTCATGCCACAGAATACAATAGTAAAGAAGTCTCTTTTAATCTTTTTCTTGTACATCCTTGTATGCACTCCTTTGCCTAATGGTGACTTGGAGTTCTTGAAGAAAGGCAAAGAAACAGAAATCTGCTTCCTGCTGTCACACAGTTGCTAGTGTCTAGGAGGATTGTCTCAAAATTGGCTTCCAAGACCAAAATTAATCTGCTCTGAATGTGGCATTTTGAGAAATCTGTACTGTCAGCTCCTGAAGCATCTGTTGTATGGAGAGATTCCACCATATTTCAACTTACCTGTTTCCTAAATAAGTGAAAATCTGGCCTCTCAGGGAAATCCTCATTCTATATTGATATTCTTACAGAAATGCCATCATGCATCTACTGTCAGTGACGGTTTTGGGAAGTGTGAACCTTGCAGCTCTTCCTATCCCGAGCACACCCAGCCCTTTGGTTCTCTCCTGCAGTAGCACAGTGGTGTGAGAGCTGGATCAGTGGTTTTGCAGAGGATTGGTGCATGTGATGCCAAGGTGAAGCAGGAATCCTGTTGCACAGTCCAGATTTGATCAGAGCATTTGCAGTGAAATGCTGCTGCACAGTCCAGTTCTGAGCAGGGGTTTGCAGTGAAGGCAGCTCCGTTTTGTGTCTGTGCTTTGGTGGAAGGAGTCAGTCGATCCCTCCTGAGCTGCCCACCCTCTCCTTGCTGATGGCACGATGGGTCCTCACTCTCAAGGAACTCTTGGAAAGCACAGGAGAGAGTGGAACTCCTGCTGAAATTGGATCCAGTACATGACAGGAGTGATGATTTCCCAAAGTGTCCTAGAGTGGTACAAGCCACCATGCTGGCACCATCAGTCTCTACCCTCGTTCTTTCTGACAAACACTGTTCTGTTTCCGAAATTATTGTTTTATTTGGAGAAGAAGAGTGTCCACAGCCTTGTTCGAAGAACACAGTGCAGGCAGGAAAAGGTAAGATTCAAATCCTTACATGAAAATAGAACATAGCCTCAAAGGTAAAAAATATAGTGCCCCCACATACCTTCATCCCTCAAGGAACTTGAAATGTTGTAAGAGTCATGAGCATATTGAATTACTGGGGAATGTTTAAGCACAGATTCAGTGGAGGAGAGAAGAGGACTGCTAGGACCCTTCCCACTGCACGTTTTGTGTGGTTAGTGCCTTCTGCTCTGATGGAAGGCCTTGGTATCCAGGATTGCTCTGATGGAATCCTCTGCTATGCTGGCAGTTGATGAGCTTTTCCCACCTTGCACACATGGAGATAGCAAATAAAAATCCTTCTGTTTGTTTTAGAAGGCTATTTACAGACTGGGTTCAGGAGTGTGAATGCATGAGAGAAATTCTTCTATGGCAAAGGCATAGAAAAAGGCAAGAAGAAAGGGGGAAAGGCCAGAAGAAAGGTAAGGGAAAAGACAAGAAGAAAGGCAAAAAAGGAAGAAAAAAGGCAATAAAAGCAAGAAATGCAAGAAAAGACGCAAAAAGACGAGAAAAAAAGCAAGGGAAAAGGCAAAAAAGACAGGAAAAAAAGCAAAAGAAAAAACCACAAGAAAAAAGGCAAGAAGAAAGGGAGGAAAGGCCAGAAAAAAGGCAATTAAAAGGCCAAAAAAGGCAACTAGAAAGGGGAAAAAAAGAAAAAAACAAAGGCCAAGAAAAAAAGAAAGGGCAAAAAAAAAAAAAAAAGAAAAAAAAGGGGGGGAAAAAGGGGGAAAAAAGAAAAAGCAGAAAAAGGGCAAAAAAAAGAAGAAAGGGCAAAAAAAAAGGGGGCAAAAAAAAAGGAGGAAATAAAGAAAAAAACAGAAAAAGGGCAAAAAAAAGAAAGGGAAAAAAAAGAAAAAAAAAAGGGGGCAAAAAAAATGAGGAAATAAAGAAAAAAACAAAAGGCAAGAAAAAAAGGGAAAAAAAAAGAAAAAAAGGGCAAAAAAAAGGGGGAAAAAAAAGAAAAGGCAGAAAGAGGGCAAAAAAAAGGCGAAAAAGGACAGAAAAAGGGGGGGGAAAAAAGAAAGGGCAAAAAAAGGGCAAAAAAAAGGCTAGAAAAGGGGGGAAAAAAAGAAAAGGGAAAAAAAGAAAAAAAGAAGAGGCAAAAACGGGGGAGGGGGAAGAAAAAAAGAAAGGGGAAAAAAGTGGAAAAAAAGGCAAAAGAAAAGAAAAAATGCAACAAAAGGGCAAAAAAAAAGAAAAAAAAAGGCAAAAAAGGGGGGAAAAAGAGGGCAAAAAAAGGAAAAAAAGAAAAAAGAAAGGGCAAAAAATGGCAAAAAAAAGCAGGGAGAAAGGACAAAAAATGGGCAAAAAGTAAAACTGCCGTAAAGTGCGACTGTTGTAAAGGTGCCGTAAAGCAAAACTGTCGCAAAAGGTGCCGTAAAGCGCGACTGTCGCAAAAGGTGCCGTAAAGCGCGACTGTCGTAAAAGCTGCCGTAAAGCAAAACTGTCGTAAAAGGTGCCGTAAAGCGCGACTGTCGTAAAAGGTGCCGTAAAGCGCGACTGTCGTAAAAGGTGCCGTAAAGCGCGACTGTCGTAAAAGGTGCCGTAAAGCAAAACTGTCGTAAAAGGTGCCGTAAAGCAAGACTGTCGTAAAAGGTGCCGTAAAGCAAGACTGTCGTAAAAGCTGCCGTAAAGCGCGACTGTCGTAAAAGCTGCCGTAAAGCGCGACTGTCGTAAAAGCTGCCGTAAAGCGCGACTGTCGTAAAAGCTGCCGTAAAGCGCGACTGTCGTAAAAGCTGCCGTAAAGCGCGACTGTCGTAAAAGGTGCCGTAAAGCGCGACTGTCGTAAAAGGTGCCGTAAAGCGCGACTGTCGTAAAAGCTGCCGTAAAGCGCGACTGTCGTAAAAGCTGCCGTAAAGCGCGACTGTCGTAAAAGCTGCCGTAAAGCGCGACTGTCGTAGAAGGTGCCGTAAAGCGCGACTGTCGTAAAAGGTGCCGTAAAGCAAAACTGTCGTAAAAGCTGCCGTAAAGCAAAAACTGTCGTAAAAGGTGCCGTAAAGCGCGACTGTCGTAAAAGCTGCCGTAAAGCGCGACTGTCGTAAAGGGTGCCGTAAAGCGCGACTGTCGTAAAAGCTGCCGTAAAGCAAAACTGTCGTAAAAGGTGCCGTAAAGCGCGACTGTCGTAAAAGCTGCCGTAAAGCGCGACTGTCGTAAAAGGTGCCGTAAAGCAAAACTGTCGTAAAGAGCTTTTCGGGACAGTTGTTACAAAGCACTTTATTGTTTCTCCCGGCGGGATACGGCTGCCGCGGAGGCGGTCCCAGCTTGCAGGGCGTGGCTGAGCTCTTTGCTGCCCGGGTCCCGCCCACTGGAGCTGCACCGCCGAGCTCCGCGCCTGCCGCGAGTCTAGAATGGGACACGCCCCCTCCTCCCCTTGGGACCGCCCGGCTCCGGTGCCCGCAGTCTCGCCGACCCCTGCCGCCCCGCCCCCCGCCCTCGCGGCCCCGCCCCCATCCCGCCGGCCCCTCCCACCATCCCCTCGGTCCCTGCTGTCCCGGATACCGCGGGCCCCGCCCCCTATTCCCGCCTCTCCGAGCCCGCCAAGCGTCACCACGGCCCCGCCCCCTCCTGCCCCCGCCGCTTCCCCCCCCCCCGCTCCCCGCGAGTGCGGCCGCTCCCGCCGCCCCCCGCGGCCCCCCTCGCCCCCTTTGCCCACACAGCGCCGGCCGTGACCCAAGTCCCGTCGCTGCTGCGTCTTTGCCGCCCCTGCGGCTCCCGGGTGTGCGGTGCCGAGCCCGCCCGGCGCGGCCCCAGCCGAGCCTCCCGTCAGCGCCGCCCGTGCCCACCGGGCCGGCAGCCAGCCCAGCTCCCAGCGGCGGCACGCCGCGCTCCAGCCGTGCATGCCCCCCCCGCAGCCCCTCCCGCCGCCTCCACGGCGCTCCAGCCGCCTCCCACCGCCACCCCGGGATCATTTCCCGCTGCCGAGCCCGCCCCGCCGCCGCCCCTGGTGGCTTTGCCGCTCCTGCCGCGGCCGCTGCATGGTGGGCGGAGCCGCGCCTTCCCCACCGCGGCCCCCCGCTTCACAGCTGCTGCACGGCGCGGCCCCCGCCGCCTCCTGCAACCGCGGCCGTCCCGCCGCTCCCTTTTACGGCCGCAGCCGCGGCCCCGTTCCCGTTCCCGCAGCTCCGCCGCCCCCCGCGCTCCCCGCCCGCACAGCGCCGCCATCTTGGCTCCCTCACGCCAACCCAGAGAGGCCTCCCACGCATGCGCAGTAGCTAGAACCGCCGCACCAGCGGTATCACTCCGCGCCGACTCATCCAAGCACAGCGGAGCTGCGGGATCAGCCGCACGCATGCGCGTGGCCCCGCCGGCATCTCGCACTGCTTTCGCCGCAGCTTTGGCGCAGCCCGGTCCCGGTTCCGAGCCCCGGTCCCGGTTCCGGGCCCCGGTTCCGAGCCGCTGCACGCCGCTGTCCCGCCACAGCCGGCATCCCTGTGCCTTGTCTCGCCGCTTCCGCCGCCAGCGGGTCTGTACACGGCAGCACAGCAGGCGAAAACTGCAGCGCCTTGCATGTATCCTTCCGCGTCTCTCCCCGCCCCTCCACCGTACATCACCGAGAGATCCCTCCGCAGCGCGGGACGCTGCACAGCCGATCCCTGATATCCCTCCGCGTTTTCGGCTTCCACACTCCTAGCACCGAGAGGGACTACTTTGTGTCACGATTCGCCCGCGCAGCCCCATCCGCGCACACAAACCGTGCAGCGAGGAGGGGGAGGCTGCAATGTGACAGCTGCTTTAATAAACACAGGACAGACAGAGAATTATTTGAATTATTGTTCTAATTCAAATTGTCCAATTTATTATTACTCTAATGGTATTACTATTTTTATAACCGTTTTATTGCTATTAAACTTTTAAAAATTTAAAAACAAGTGAGTGGCGTTTTTCACGGGGAGGCTGGACTATGACAGCTGCTTTAATAAATACAGGACAGAGAGAATTATTTCGCCCCTGCGAATGCCAACCCTTTGATACAAACACAAAAGAATTTCGAAAAAGAACTGATCCCAAACAGCTCCCGAGTCCCCCCCAGTGTCTGGGACAGATTTCTCAACCCAAAATGAGACACTAAACCCTGAAAATTCGCCAGCATTAATCCCAAAATTAGAAAACTCACAAAAACCTTTTGATAATTTTAACTAACAGACTGGTGTGAAAAACACCAATCACTTGTCTTTAAAATTTTATAAAAATAGTAATACAATTAGAATAATAATAATTTGGACAATTTGAATTAGGACAATATGAGACAACAAAAACAAAGAATTACGGACGTCCGGGTACCATTTTCTGGGCAGCACGAGCCTGAAAAAAGGACCCCAGTTAACAAAGGATTAACCCTTAAAAGCAACAGCGTGTTGCATATTCATACACTTTATACATGGTGCATAAATTCCGTTCAAACACAGGATTCTGTCTGGTCAGTGTCAGCTTCTTCCTCTGAATCCTGACAGCACCTTCGCGGCGGGAAGAACTTCATTTCTTCTGATAAGAGGGCAATAAATTCTTTTTCTCTGAAAGATTCAGGTGTCCTGTGGCTGCTATCTCACTGCGAGTCCTTTCTTTAAAAAAAGTATCCTACAGAGCATTGTTTCTATCTTAACAATTTTTGTAACCTAAAACTATATTTAACACACTACTTAAGAGAATTAATACAGCATTACTTTCTAACACAACACATATAATATTCATTTTAAAATTTGCAAAAAGGCAATCATAAAATACATGCATTTTTCACTTTCAAGTGGTGCCACCTTGGGTCTGGGAACAATCCTGTGAATCATGGAATTTCAGGAGCCAGGCTGCCCCTCCCAACCACAGGCCCCTGAATACAAACCTCGGCGCTTTTCCCGGACAAAAAAAACTCACCTGGCCTGGTACTGGACAGCAGATTGCAGGAGCCACTTGGCATTGTCAAACCAGCCCGACTTGGCACTGGTGCCAGCTTGGGTCTGGGAACCATCCTGCATATCATGGAATTCCAGGAGCCAGCCAGCCAATTAGGGCACAGGCTTTGAAGACAAACTTCAGGCCTTTTCCCGGACAAACCAAACTCATCCGTCCTGGTTCTGGACGTCAGGTTGCAGGAGCCACTTGGCACTGTCAAACCAGCCCAACTTTCAAGATGTGCCAGCTTGGGTCTGGGAACAATCCTGCGAATCATGGAATTCCAGGAGCCAGCCGGCCACTCCTGACCACAGGCTGTGAACAACAACCTTGGCCCTTTTCCCTGGCAAAAAAACTCACCTGGCCTGGTTCTAGATGGGAGAATGCAGGAGTCACTTGGCACTGTCAAAGCAGCCAAACTTGGGACTGGTGCCAGCTTGGGTCTGGGAAGCATCCTGTGTATCACGGAATTTCAGGAGCCACCAGGCCACTCCTGGCCACAGGCTCTGAACACAAACCTCAGCCCTTTTCCCTGGCAAACAAAACTCACCTGGCCCAGTACTGGATGGCAGGTTGCTGGAGACACTTGGCACTGTCAAACCAGGCCAAATTGGCACTGGTGCCAGCTTGTGTCTGGGAGGCAACCAGCGTATTGTGGAATTCCAGAAGCCAGCCGGGCACTCCCGGCCACAGGGCCTTAACACCAACCTCAGCCCTTTTCCCTGGCAAACAAAACTCACCAGCCCTGGTCTGGGTGGCAGATTGCAGGAGTCACTTTTAACTGTCTAACCGGCTCGATTTGCAAATAGTGCCAGCTTCACTCTGGAAGGAACCTGGGCCAGTGAGTTTTGTTTCCCAGGGAAAAGGGCCGAGGTTGGTGTTTAGTGGCCTGTGGCCGGCTGGCTTCTGAAAGTCCACAATACCCAAGATGCCTCCCCGACCCTAGCTGGCACCTGTGCCAACTCGGGCTGTTTTGACAGCACAAAGTGCCTCCTGCAATCTGCCATCTGGAACTGGGGCTGGTGACTTTTGTTTCCCAGGGAAAAATGCCGAGTTTTGTATGTTGGCTCTCTGGCCGGGAGTGGCCGGCTGGCTCCTGACATTCCACATTACGCAGGATGCTTCCCAGACCCGGAGCTGTGCCGATCCCGTCGGGCGATTCCCCCCACAGACCCCGACTCTGGAGGACCCAGACTCTGAGCCGTGCCGAGTTCCCCCGTCCTGCCCTGACCTCCGTTCCCTTGGTAACCACAGCTCCGGCTGCTCAGGGGAGCTCTCCAAAGGAATCACCTTATCGAAACACTACAAGTTTAGTTAAAAGGAAGCCCTCTCCTGATTCTTCCTGAAAATACGGGAGAAAAGCTATAGAAGATAAAAATCCATAAAGAATGGGATAAAGGGACTGGTCTATTTCCATTAAAAGAGGTTCCCTTAGGAGGGGGCGGACCAGGATTTGTAAATGCTCCTTTGACTTCGTCTGAGGTCAGAAATTGTAAGAAATAATAAAACGGATATTTGGAGGATCCCATAGGCATAGATGAACAATTAGACCAATTTTAAGTCCAAACATTTATACTTGAGACAAGATGCGGTCTGTAATGAGAATAATATTTTTCTCAGGAAGAAAGGCAATTAATCAGAGCAGCTGAAATAAAAGCTTAGGAAAAAAGATAATCCACGGGGACCCTCAGAGAAGACAAAATGCCAACTGTACCTCCTGAGTGGGGTAAAAATAATGAGGAGGGGAGTAAACACATGAATAATTATCCTAATTACATAATCAAAGGAATAAAGGGACAGCTTGTAGAGGGGAAAGAAGAAACTCCAACTAAATAGATAAACAAACTTAAGAGAAATAGGAAAATGGTCCTAAGTAAGCGGAAGGTCTGAAAATCTTTAAAGAGATTGGCACAGAGGAGGAATATGGAGGTCATAAGCTTTAATTTTTTTGGGGGGGACAAATACCATTTGTGCTAACTTTAAAAGTGGGTCCCCAAGAAGAAGAATTGGAATTTGTAATAGACACAGGGGCAGAGAGAACCTGCCTGTTAAATATTCCAAAAAGTTATAGTTTGAGCAAACATATAGTGAAAGTAACAGGGGCAAAACGAGAAAGTTCTACATTTCTAGTCATTAAAGATGTAGTAATTGAGGGAAGAACCCAAAATTTGGATGGGAGATGTCTCATTGGTCCCAGGGGCAGGTAGCAATTTATTGGGAAGAGTCTTACAAGTGCAATTAAGAATAGGAGTTATATCAGAAAATGGGAAAATGACAGCCAGAGTTTTAAAATTAGGCCAAGAGGATGAAGGAAAAAAAAAATCAACAAAAGTCTGGGGTGAAGAAGGAAATAGGGGAGGATTAAATATCGGCCCCATACGGTTTACAACTGAGAGAGAAGATTGTCCCGTACGAGTACATCAGTATCCTGTATCTTTAGAAGGACAGGAAGGTTTGAAGCCAGCAATAGAAGGACTAATAAAGGATGGGGCATTAGAACCTTGCATGTCTCCTCATAATTCCCCTATTCCCCCAGTAAAGTCTGATGGAGTTATAGACTAGTACATTTAAGGGAGGTCAATAAAAGAACTCAGACTCGCTACCCAGTGGTAAAATATCTTGGACACTTAATAAATAAAAGTAGCTAGAAAACCAACCATGAGAAAATTGCAAGGATCTTATTCATTCTCCCTCCCTCTTCAAAGAGGGAGATCAGAAAATTACCTAGATTATTAAAATATTATGGATTATAGATTGAGGGGTACATACAAGGAGCAAAATTAGTGTATGAATAAAATTGACATTTGTTGTCTTTTGCCTTTTGGGATACCGGCAAGATTGTGTCACAAATGCTACAGAAAGCATCACATGGAAAGAAACCAAAGTTCCTCTTTTATTACACACACCTATGTCAACAGCCACTGTTACACCCCATCCCAATTAAGAACCTGTAGGCAAAACGGAGTACATTATTGAAACTCAGGAAAAATTGGTAATAGATTTGGAATTGAATGTCCAAAAGGAGAGAGAGATGGATTTGTTTTAAGTTTAATCTTGAAGATACGGTTCAAGATTTGGTAAAAAAAACAAATAATAAAAAAAAGGTAAAACCAGCGCAGCAATTTAACTCTTTACTGACCCCAAATTATCTGTTGAGTCGTATTACAAGACTCCAAGCAGTTATAGAAATGGTAGCAAATGGAGCTGCCCAGGCATTAGAGTTAATATCAAGTCAGCTAAGCCAAACAAAAACTGTAGGGTATCAGAATAGGCTGGCTTTAGACTATTTATTGTTTGTGGAAAGTTTAATATATCAGATTGTTGAAAATTGATGAGCACAGAAAAGTCATTCTAGAAAAAACAAATCAAAGAAGAAAAAAATATATATGCATATAATAACCCAGGTACCAGTCCAGAAATTAGAAAAGAGTGTTAAAACCTAGCTGGTAGGGTAATGGATTAGAAGTAATGAAGATCTTTCATTTTATGTGTTACAACTGTTCTTATATTTCTTCCTTGTGTAATCCCCTGTTTTATTTTGGCAGCATAGTACAGAAGATGCAAGTAGATAAGAAATATGGCTCAAGCCAAATGATTTACAAAGAATAAGAGTGGGGATTGTGAAAAAAGCCCTGTGACCAAAAGTGAGACTTTCCTTTTATGGGGCCTAAGGGCCCGCTTCTTGGCTACCCTCATCTCCACAGCCAACCCAATCCCCCCACCCCGCCCCAGGAGTCCTGACCCAGAACCCCACTTTCATCCCCTCTGTGGGTCGTAGCCCTCGAGACCATCTCTCGGACATCTGGGGATGCTGGTCCGTGTCAGGTGCGAAGGAAGGCGGCCTCGCTGGCTGGGAAGTTCCAGCTGTCACCAGGCAGGTGTCTCTTAGACAGCTAGATTAAAGAAAAACCAAACATCAGAGCCTGATCTTGGTACCACATCGGCCAAAACCCCACAAGTCTGGGGCTCAATGTTCTCCTAAGAAGGCCCCGCAACTCCTAACCCTAACCCTCTGCCACAGATGCATTGCATCCGCACCTGAAAGAAAGTTAGAACGTATGTCAAATACCTGCAGGATAACTCAAAAGCTGCAAACACCTTCTGTCAACCTAGGAATAGCATCTAGAGTCCAAGTACAGCCCACATTACAATTTTCAACTCCCCGGGGCTCTTCCTATTACACCAGGCTATGCGGCAGGGCAGAGCAGCTCCGGCACAAATGAGTGCTGACACCCGTGACACAGGACAGACGGGACATGACAAACAATGAGCACAAGACACAGACAGAAATCTCTAGGCAAGAAGGATGACTGCAAGGACTGAGAGAATGCAAAAGGAGATGACCAAGGTAAAACTGATGATGAGCTAGATGAGGCTCAGAGAACCCTGGAGAAAGAAGATGCTAACTCAATGATTTATTCCAAGAACTGCAAAGATGGATGCCTGAGAATCCTCTCCCTGTCCTCACATTCTTACAAGTCCTAATCAGCCATAATAGAACCTTGCCGGATGCAGCTGTCCATACAGCTCAGAACAAGACCTGAAAAGACATCTGACTGGATGCTTCTCAAAAGAGATGCAATTCTGATCCCTGTCTGAGCTCCTGAGTCAAAAGTTCCACGGCACGTGGGCCAGGGCAAGGAATGGGGAGATCACAGATGCTAAGAATGATGCCAGGGTTTCTGACAGGCTCCTCAAAGGCCTAAGGTAAAAGACATGAGATACCCACACAACACATAATGCACAATAGACAAGTGACACACATACACACCGGGACTGCTCTGCCCTGCACACCTCAGCACTGTGATCAAAAGTGAGACTTTGTTTTTATGGGGCCTAAGGGGCCACTTCATGAACACCCCCCACCTCCAAAGCAGACTCAAAAACCCCTCCCAATAATTCCCAAACCAGCCCCCTGCTTTCATCCCCTCTGTGGGTCATAGCCCTCTACTTATCTCTCAGACATCTGGGGATGCTGGTCTCAGGTGCAAAGAAAGGCCACCTCGTCAGCTGGGAAGTTCCTGCTGTCACCGGGCTGTTGTCTCTTAGACAGCTAGATTAAAGAAAACCAAACATCGGTGCCTGATCTTGGCAGCCCATCAGCCAAAACCCCACAAGTCTGCAGCTCACCGCGCTCCTAAGAATGCTCAGCTGCTCGGGCCGCACGCTTCGGGCACGCTTGGAGACCAAGGCCGTCGTCACAGGGGGTGCCTGGGGTAAGAGGAGAGGAGGTGATTTGGCATGGCTGAAACCTGAGTGGACCCTCGCTCCTCCTCCCTACTTCTCCGACACACCCCAACTCCTTGGCAGCTGCTGAAGGCCACCTGGATGGCGCCTTTAAATAGAAAAGCTCAGGGCTTCATCACCAGCTCCTGTAATGCATCCACAGGGCTCCCACGGGCAGGAAACCTGCTGCATCGGCCGGGTGGTGACGGGGGCTTGGCACGCTCCGAGTGGATTGCCTAAAGCGCACAAACGAGAATGGAAGCTTAGAGCTGCACCAGAAATTGAGAGCTGAGCAATAACAACTGCTTCTCTGCTCACCTTGACTGCTGGTATCCAGACTCACTTCTTAAAAAGGAACACAAAGAACAGAGCTGTAACAGAGTCACCATATACACTTCTGCTGCAGAGACCAATGGTGCCTCACCTGCTCAGGGGAAACCTCTCACCCGGGATGGGACCCTCTGGCACAGATTTAATCCATCAGAATCTGAAAAAAGTTAGAACAAGAGTCAAACTGTTGCAGGATAACTTAAGAGCTCCAGATATCTTGTGTCCATCTGCAAATCGCAACTAGAGTCCAGCCACACCCCACATAAAAATTCCAAGTCCCCGGGACTTCTCCTATTGCACCGGGCTATGTGGCAGGGCAGGGCAGCTCCGGCACAAATGTGTGCTGACACCCGTGACACAGGACAGACAGGACATGACAAACAATGGGCACAAGACACAGACAGAAATCTCTAGGCAAGAAGGATGATTGCAAGGACTGAGAGAATATAAAAGGAGATGACCAAGGTAAAACTGATGGCAAGCTGCCGAGGCTCAGAGAAACCTGGAGGAAGAAGATGCTAACTGAATGATTTATTCCAAGAACTGCAAAGATGGATGCCTGAGAAGCCTCTACCTGTCCTCACATTGTTACAAGTCCTAATCAGCCATAATAGAACCTTGCTGGATGCAGCTGTCCATACAGCTCAGAACAAGACCTGAAAAGACATCTGACTGGATGCTTCTCAAAAGAGATGCAATTCTGATCCCTGTCTGAGCTCCTGAGTCAAAAGTTCCACGGCATGTGGGCCATGGCAAAGAACGTGGAGATCACAGATGCTAAGACTGGTGCCAAGGTTTCTGACAGGCCCCTCAAAGGGCTAAGATGAAAGACATGAGATATCCAAACTACACATAACACACAAAAGACAAGTGACACAATACACACCGGGACTGCTCGGCCCTGCGCCCCTCAGCCCTGTGATCAAAAGTGAGACGTTGTTTTTATGGGGCCTAAGGGGCCACTTCATGAACACTCCCCACCTCCAAAGCAGACTCAAAAACCCCTCCCAGTAATTCCCAAACCAGCACCCTGCTTTCATCCCCTCTGTGGGTCGTAGCCCTCTACTTATCTTTCAGACATCTGGGGATGCTGGTCTCAGGTGCGAAGGAAGGCCGCCTCGTCACCGGGGAAGGTCCTGCTGTCACCGGGCTGACATCTCTTCCACAGCTAGATTAAAGAAAACCAAACATCGGTGCCTGATCTTGGCAGCCCATCGGCAAAACCCCACAAGTCTGCAGCTCACCGCGCTCCTAGGAATGCTCGGCTGCTCGGGCCGCACGCTTCGGGCACGCTTGGGGACCGAGGCCGTCGTCACAGGGGGTGCCTGGGGTAAGAGGAGATGAGGAGATTTGGCATGGCTGAAACCTGAGTGGACCCTCGCTCCTCCTCCCTACTTCCCCAACTCACCCCAACACCTTGGAAGCTGCTGAAGGCCACCTGGATGGCGCCTTTAATAGAAAAGTTCAGGGCTTCATCACCAGGTCCTGTAATGCATGCACAGGGCTCCCACGTGCAGGAAACCCGCTGCATCGGCCGGGTGCTGACGGGGGTTTGGCAAGCTCCGGGTGGATTGCCTGAAGCGCACAAACGAGAATGGAAGCTTAGAGCTGCACCAGAAGTTGAAAGCTGAGCAATAACAACTGCTTCTCTGCACTGCTCACCTTGACTGCTGGTATCCAGACTCACTTCCTAAAATGAAACACAAAGAACAGAGCTGTAACACAGTCACCATATACACTTCTGCTGCAGAGACAAGTGGTGTCTCACCTGCTCAGGAGAAACCTCTCACCCGGGATGGGACCCTCTGGCACAGATTTAATCCATCCGAATCTGAAAAAAAGTTAGGACAAGAGTCAAACTGTTGCAAGATAACTTAAGGGCTCCAGATATCTTGTGTCCATATACAAATCCCATCTATAGTCCAGGTACAACCCACATTACAAACTCCAAGCCCCCGTGACTTCTCCTATTGCACCGGGCTATGCGGCAGGGCAGGGCAGCTCCGGCACAAATGTGTGCTGACACCCGTGACACAGGACAGACAGGACATGACAAACAATGGGCACAAGACACAGACAGAAATCTCTAGGCAAGAAGGATGACTGCAAGAACTGAGAGAATATAAAAGGAGATGACCAAGGTAAAACTGATGGCAAGCTGCCGAGGCTCAGAGAAACCTGGAGGAAGAAGATGCTAACTGAATGATTTATACCAAGACCTGCAAAGATGGATGCCCGAGAATCCTCTACCTGTCCTCACATTCTTACAAGTCCTAATCAGCCATAATAGAACCTTGCCGGATGCAGCTGTCCATACAGCTCAGAACAAGACCTGAAAAGACATCTGACTGGATGCTTCTAAAAAGAGATGCAATTCTGATTCCTGTCTGAGCTCCTGAGTCAAAAGTTCCACGGCACGTGGGCCATGGCAAAGAACGTGGAGATCACGGATGCTAAGACTGGTGCCAAGGTTTTAGACAGGCCCCTCAAAGGGCTGAGATGAAAGACATGAGATATCCAAACTACACATAACACACAAAAGACAAGTGACACAATACACACCGGGACTGCTCTGCCCTGCGCACCACAGCACTGTGATCAAAAGTGAGACTTTGCTTTTATGGGGCCTAGGGAGCCACTTCATGAACACCCCCCACCTCCAAAGCAGACTCAAAAACCCCTCCCAGTAATTCCCAAACCAGCACCCTGCTTTCATCCCCTCTGTGGGTCATAGCCCTCGACTTATCTCTCAGACATCTGGGGATGCTGGTCTCAGGTGCGAAGGAAGGCCGCCTAGTCACCTGGGAAGGTCCTGCTGTCACCGGGCTGTTGTCTCTTAGACAGCTAGATTAAAGAAAACCAAACATCGGTGCCTGATCTTGGCAGCCCATCGGCCAAAACCCCACAAGTGTGCTGCTCACCGTGCTCCTATGAATGCTCAGCTGCTCAGGCTGCACGATTCGGGCACGCTTGGAGACCGAGGCCGTCGTCACAGGGGGTGCCTGGAGTAAGAGGAGAGGAGGAGATTTGGCATGGCTGAAACCTGAGTGGACCCTCGCTCCTCCTCCCTGCTTCCCCGACTCACCCCAACTCCTTGGCAGCTGCTGAAGGCCACCTGGATGGCACCTTTAAATAGAAAAGCTCAGGGCTTCATCGCCAGGTCCTGTAATGCATGCACAGGGCTCCCACGTGCAGGAAACCTGCTGCATCGGCCGGGTGCTGACGGGGGCTTGGCACGCTCCGAGTGGATTGCCTAAAGTGCACAAACGAGAATGGAAGCTTAGAGCTGCACCAGAAATTGAGAGCTGAGCAATAACAACTGCTTCTCTGCACTGCTCATCTTGACAGCTGGTATCCAGACTCACTTCCTAAAATGAAACACAAAGAACAGAGCTGTAACACAGTCACCATATACACTTCTGCTGCAGAGACAAGTGGTGTCTCACCTGCTCAGGAGAAACCTCTCACCCGGGATGGGACCCTCTGGCACAGATTAAATCCACCCAAATCTGAAAAAAAGTTAGGACAAGAGTCAAACTGTTGCAAGGTAACTTAAGAGCTCCAGATATCTTGTGTCCATCTACAAATCCCATTTAGAGTCCAGCTACACACCACATTAAAAATTCCAAGCCCCCGTGACTTCTCCTATTGCACCGGGCTATGCGGCAGGGCAGAGCAGCTCCGGCACAAATGTGTGCTGACACCCGTGACACAGGACAGACAGGACATGACAAACAATGGGCACAAGACACAGACAGAAATCTCTAGGCAAGAAGGATGACTGCAAGGACTGAGAGAATGCAAAAGGAGATGACCAAGGTAAAACTGATGAGGCAAGCTGATGAGGCTCAGAGAAACCTGGAGGAAGAAGATGCTAACCGAAGGATTTATTCCAAGAACTGCAAAGATGGATGCCCAAGAATCCTCTACCTGTCCTCACATTCTTACAAGTCCTAATCTGCCATAATAGAACCTTGCAGGATGCAGCTGTCCATACAGCTCAGAACAAGACCTGAAAAGACATCTGACTGGATGCTTCTCAAAAGAGATGCAATTCTGATTCCTGTCTGAGCTCCTGAGTCAAAAGTTCCACGGCACGAGGGCCAGGGCAAAAAACGTGGAGATCACGGATGCTAAGACTGGTGCCAAGGTTTTAGACAGGCTCTTCAAAGGGCTAAGATGAAAGAGATGGGATATCCAAACAACACATAATACAAAAAAGACAAGTGACACAATACACACCGGGACTGCTCTGCCCTGCACACCTCAGCACTGTGATCAAAAGTGAGACTTTCCTTTTATAGGGCCTAAGGGCCCACTTCTTGGCTACGCTGGTCTACAGAGCCAATTCAAACCCCCTCTCCCCACGTCAGGAGCCCCAACCCAGCACCCCACTTTCATCCCCTCTGTGTGTCGTAGCCCTCGACTTATCTCTCAGACATCTGGGGATGCTGGTCCATGTCAGGTGCGAAGGAAGGCCGCCTCGCCGGCTTGGAAGGTCCTGCTGTCACCAGGCTGGTGTCTCTTAGACTGCTAGATTAAAGAAAACCAAACATCAGTGCCTGATCTTGGCAGCCCATCGGCCAAAACCCCACAAGTCTCCTACTCACCGTTCTCCTAAGAAGGCCCAACTCCTCGGGTCCCACGCTGCGGCCGCGCTTAGAGGCTGACACCGTCATCACGGGGTACGCCTGGGTTAACAGGAAAGGAGGTGATGCGGCGTTGCTGAAACCTGAGCGGACCCTCGCTCCTCCTCCCTGCTTCCCCGACTCACCACAACTCCTCGGTGCTTCCTGACAGCCACCCGGAAGGCAGGGCTCACAAGGGCGGAAAATCCATCGGCCGGTTGGGGATGGGAGCTTGATGTGGGCCGAGTGGATTGCCTAAGGCACAAAAAGGAGAAGGGAGACTTAGACTTGCCCCAGGAATTGAGACTGCAGCAACAAGAAAGGCTACTGGTCACTGCTCACCTGGCCTTCTTGAACTGGACTGCTGAGATCCAGCTATACTTCCTAAAAATAAAGACAAAGAACAGCGCTGTAACAGGGCCACACTTGACACTCCCCCTGCACAAACAAATGGTGACTGACCTGCTTGTGGGAAACCCCTCAAAGAGGATGGGGTGCTCTGCCATGGATACAATGCATCTGCACCTGAAAGAGAGTTAGAACATATGTCAAATACCTGCAGGATAACTCAAAAGCTGCAAACACCTTCTGTCAACCTAGGAATAGCATCTAGAGCCCAAGTACTGCCCACATTACAATTTTCAACTCCCCAGGGCTTGTCCTATTACACCAGGCTATGGGCAGGGCAGAGCAGCTCCGGCACAATTGTGTGCTGACACCCGTGACACAGGACAGACAGGACATGACAAACAATGGGCACAAGACACAGACAGAAATCTCTAGGCAAGAAGGATGATTGCAAGGACTGAGAGAATATAAAAGGAGATGACCAAGGTAAAACTGATGGCAGGCTGACGAGGCTCAGAGAAACCTGGAGGAAGAAGATGCTAACTGAAGGATTTATTCCAAGAACTGCAAAGATGGATGCCCGAGAATCCTCTCCCTGTCCTCACATTCTTACAAGTCCTAGTCTGCCATAATAGAACCTTGCTGGATGCAGCTGTCCATACAGCTCAGAACAAGACCTGAAAAGACATCTGACTGGATGCTTCTCAAAAGAGATGCAATTCTGATCCCTGTCTGAGCTCCTGAGTCAAAAGTTCCACGGCACGTGGGCCAGGGCAAGGAATGTGGAGATCACAGATGCTAAGAATGATGCCTGGGTTTCTAACAGGCTCCTCAAAGGCCTAAGGTAAAAGACATGAGATACCCACACAACACAATGCACAATAGACAAGTGACACGCATACACACCGGGACTGCTCTGCCCTGCACACCTCAGCACTGTGATCAAAAGTGAGACCTTGTTTTTATGGGGCCTAAGGGGCCACTTCATGAAGAGCCCCCACCTCCAAAGCGGACTCAAAAACCCTTCCCAGTAATTCCCAAACCAGCACCCTGCTTTCATCCCCTCTGCGGGTTGTAGCCATATACTTATCTCTCAGACATTGGGCTACTGGTCTCAGGTGCAAAGGAAGGCTGCCTCGTCACCTGGGAAGGCCCTGCTGTCACCAGGCTGTTGTCTCTTAGACTGCTAGATTAAAGAAAACCAAATATCGGTGCCTGATCTTGGCAGCCCATCGGCCAAAACCCCACTAGACTGCTACTCACCGTGCTCCTAGGAATGCTCGGCTGCTCGGGCCGCACGCTTCGGGCACGCTTGGAGACCGTCGTCACAGGGGCTGCCTGGGGTAAGAGGAGATGAGGAGATTTGGCATGGCTGAAACCTGAGTGGACCCTCGCTCCTCCTCCCTACTTCCCCAACTCACCCCAACACCTTGGCAGCTGCTGAAGGCCACCTGGATGGCGCCTTTAATAGAAAAGTTCAGGGCTTCATCACCAGGTCCTGTAATGCATGCACAGGGCTCCCACGTGCAGGAAACCCGCTGCATCGGCCGGGTGGTGACGGGGGCTTGGCAAGCTCCGGGTGGATTGCCTGAAGCGCACAAACGAGAATGGAAGCTTAGAGCTGCACCAGAAGTTGAAAGCTGAGCAATAACAACTGCTTCTCTGCACTGCTCACCTTGACTGCTGGTATCCAGACTCACTTCCTAAAACGAAACACAAAGAACAGAGCTGTAACACAGTCACCATATACACTTCTGCTGCAGAGACAAGTGGTGTCTCACCTGCTCAGAAAAAACCTCTTACCCGGGATGGGGCTCTCTGGCGCAGATTAAATCCATCCAAATCTGAAAAAACAAAGTTAGGACAAGAGTCAAACTGTTGCAGGATAACTCAGAGCTCCAGATATCTTGTGTCCATCTGCAAATCCCATCTAGAGTCCAACTACATCCCACATTACAAATTCCAAGTCTCCGGGACTTCTCCTACTGCACCGGGCTATGCGGCAGGGCAGAGCAGCTCCGGCACAAATGTGTGCTGACACCCGTGACACAGGACAGACAGGACGGGACAAACAAAGGGCACAAGACACGGAGAGAAATCTCTTGGCAAGGAAAATGGCTGCAAGAACTGAGAGAACGCAGAAGGAGATGACCGAGGTAAAACTGACGGTGAGCAGATGAGTCTCAGAGACACCTGGAGGAAGAAGATGCTAACTGAATGATTTATTCCAAGAAATGCAAAGATGATTGCCCGAGAATCCTATGGTCAGAATCCTCTACCTCTCCTCACATTCTTACAAGTCCTAATCTGACATAATGGATCCTGGCAGGGCATAGCTGTCCGTACAGCTCAGAACAAGACCTGACAAGATATCTGACCGGATGCTTGAAAGAGAGAAGAGAGTCTGATGCCTGTCTGAGCTCCCGAGTCAAAACTTCCATGGCATTGGTGCCAGGACAAGGAATGCAGAGATCACAGATGCTAACAATGATGCCAGGGTTTCCTGACAGGCCCCTCAAATGCCTAGGGTAAAGGACATGACACATCCAAACACACAGAACGCACGACAGACAAATGACACGATACACACCAGGACTGCTCTGCCCTGCCCACCTCGGTTCTGTCATCAAAAGGGACCCTTTCCTTTTATGGGGCCTAAAGGGCCACTTCATGGACACCCCCACCTCCAAAGGGGACACAAAAACCCCTCCAGTGGGTCCCTACCCTGCACCCGGCTTTCATCCCACCTCTGTGGGTCGTAGCCCTCTACTTATCTCTCGGACATCTGGGGATGCACCACCGTGTCATGTACAAAAGAAGGTGGCCTCGATATCTGGGAAGTTCCTGCTGGCACTGCTGTTCAACAACTTCTTGTTTCTTCATCTGCTACATTAAAGAACACCAAATATCAATGCGTGATCTCCGCAACACACTGGCCAAAACCCAGCAATTCTGCTACTCACCGTTCTCTTTAGAATGCCCGGCTCCTGGGGCCGCACTGGGGCTTGGTGTACTCCGAGTGGATTGCCTGCAGCGCAGAAATGGATGCTTAGAGTTGTGCCAGAAAGTGAGGGCTGAGCAATAACAATTGCTTCTGTATGCTACTCAATGCTCACCTTGCCCACCTCACCTTGACGCTGATATCCAGCTTCACTTTCTAAAAAGAAAAAAAACAGTGCTGTAAAAGAGTCACTCTTTTACACGCCCCCTGCAGAGACAAACAGTGACTGACCTGCTATGGGGAACCTCCTCACCCGGATGGGTGGATGGATTTTGCCCTGGATTTTATCCTCTGCATCTGAAAGAGAGTGAGGACAAGAGTCAAAGGGCTGCAAGATAACTCCACAAATATCTTGTGTCCAAATATCTTGTGTCTATCTAGGAATATCATCTAGAGTCTGGCAATGCCCCACAAACTGCGAGTCCCCGGGACCTGTCCTATTGCAGCAGGCTATGCAGCAGGGCAGAGCAGCTCCGGCACAAACGTGTGCAGACACCCGTGACACAGAACGTGACAAAAGGGGGGACATTAAACATGACACATTATGCTCATGGTGAGGGCCTCGAGGGGAAAAGGCAAAAGGAACCCCAAAGACACACTAGGTAACACGGCACACTGGACAACACGACGTGGACCGGAACTGTTCTGCGCTGCCTGCCTGAAAGCTGCCATCAAAAGTAGAGCCTCTCCCTTTAGCTGCCCTAAGAGGCCCCTTAGAGAAGATTGCTTTTCCTTCTGCTAATTTTTAAATCTGTCCCAGGAACTCCCAACCTGCTGCTCTCCCATCGTCCCGTCTCCAGGCCGTGGCTCCCGACTTATCTTTTGGATGATTGGTGATGTGGATCCACGTTGCACCTGAAATGAGTCTGCTTCGGAGGGCCCCGTGATCGCCTGTTAGCCTCTCGGTCAGCTACAATAAAGAAAACCAAAACCAAAATATGAGTACAGAATTTTGTGGCCCAAATCCCAGCAAGCCAGCTACTTGCCCTCTCCTGAGTGTGCCTGGCTCCTTCAGGCTCCAGCTTCATCCTGATTCCAAGGCTGTGGCAATTATTATGAGCAGCACCTGGGTTAGAGAAAGACAAAGTTAAATGGCATTCCTGTGAGTGCAGTGGATGACCTTGTGTGCTGTGAGACACGGGAATGCCTCTGCTAAAGTTCTGAAAAGCCTTGTGTGGGGCCCCCAAATAAACACCCTTTCCCACCCTGCTGCCTGCAAACCCCCACCCCCTGCCAATGATAACCCCTAACTGGACACATGCTCGCCCCCCTCTCCTAATCACAAACCTCAACTCACCTGAAGCCTCAGTCTCAAACATTACTTCTGACACTGGGCAGATGCCTCTTGTGACACAATGAATCTGCTGAAAAAAAGTTTTGTACTTGACACAACCCGGAGTCTCTGGAAGCTGTGCCCCTCCTAAAAAAAAATACAAAGCAAAATAAGAACAAAACCAGAAATTGCAAATGGGCTTTACCACCCCTAAACACAAACCCCAAAATTGTCAACTTAAATACACCCTGTATTCCATGCTGTTTCCTTCACAGTATCTTCAAAGCCTCTGTTGCTTTAGATGCCCAGAAACACCTGCTGAAAACAAGCTGAGATAAGCTGAAAGAGCCTCTTCACTGAAATGAGAGGAGAGGTCCTACCCCAGCACATCCCAGAGAGGGAATGGAGCCCCTCACCAGAGGCTGGGGTTAATATACCCCTGATTGTGCCCGCCTCTCGTTCCCATGGCACCCAGGAAAAGGGAGGGGGGCAAATCTCACCAGGTGTAAAAACCCTCAGAGCAGCTGCAGCTGTTTGGCTCCTCTGACTTGAATTCAAGGGGAGTAAAGGGCTTGTTATAGAAGAAAGCTCTTCAGAAAAATAACTGTGCTTTCTTTTTTGCAGCAACTACTTGGAGCAGAAGAATAGAAAACGGGTAAGACATAATACTGTCTGTTTAGGTAGCATAGCTAGATAAATTTGGCAATTTGCTGTTAACTTACCTAATTTTTCCTTGCTGATTACTGAGTGGTACATTGTGTGTGACTAAGTAGGGTGGAGGGAAATACTAACAATGTAAATAGCCTAAGTCTCCTTGGGACTCCTAATTAGGTCTATCTACATTATAAGCAAAAATAAGAAAAAAAAAAATCTCCTGGGCAGTGTAAGGGTTAAGCATATGCTAGGCTCACCATTCTCTGAGATAGCTAGGCCAAATGCACAGAAACAAAGGCCCAGAAATGAATATTTAAATCCTTAAAATGCTGAAAAAGACAGAGATTCTTTCAAGTGAACCTGTAAAAATGAGAAACCAGGGCAGTTAGCTCCACTGAAACTGTTAAAATGGCAAATAAACTAGTTCTGCCCGTTAATTTATTCTCCAAAAATATTGTGAAAAGAAGGGTTATCCTCAATTTAAATTCCTCCAGCAATTTAAAAAGTGAAATACTTCCCTCAATAAAAAGCCTTAACAGAGAGGGACAGCTGGAGAAGGTTCGCAGCAGGCACATAAGACTCACAAAGCAGCGTGACTTTGCAGCGGCGGCACCTTGCGTCTGGGAGATATCCGGCGCAATGCACAATTTTCAGCGTGCAGCCAGCCGCTCTGGGCCACAGGCCCCTGAACAACAGTGCTGGCCCTTTTCCCTGAAAACAAAACTAACTAGACCAGGTTCCTGATGGCAGACGCCATGAGACACTTAGCACTGTCAAAGCAGCCTGACGTTGCAGTGGTGGTAACTTGGGTCTGGGAGACATATATCACAAAGCAGAATTCCAGCAGGCAGCAGGCCGCTCCGGGCCAAACACCCCCAAACACCAACCTCGGCCCTTTTCCCTGGGAAACAAAACTCACCAGCCAAGGTTCCTGGTGGCAGATTGCAGGAGTCACTTTGAACTATCAAATCAGCCTGACTTGGCACAGGTGCCACCTTGGTTCTGGGAACCATCCTGCATATCATGGAATTCCAGGAGCCACCTGGCTGCTCTGACCACAGCCCCCCCCAAAAAAACTCGGAACCTTACCCAGGCAAAGAAAACTCACCTGTCCTGGTTGTGGATGGCAGATTGCAGGAGCCACTTGGCATTGTCAAACCAGCCCGCCTTGGCACTGGTGCCAGCTTGGGTCTGGGAACCATCCTGCATATCATGGAATTTCAGGAGCCAGCCAGCAAATTAGGCCACAGGGTTTGAAGAGAAACCTCAGCACTTTTCCCGGACAAACAAAACCCACCTGGCCTGGTACTGGACAGCAAGGGACAGGAGCCACTTGGCACTGTCAAACCAGCCCAACTTTCAAGTGGTGCCAGCTTGGGTCTGGAAACAATCCTGCCAATCATGGAATTTCAGGAGCCAGCCTGCCACTCCAGGCCACAGGCCGTGAACACCAACCTTGGCCCTTTTCCCTGGCAAAAAACCCCTCACCTGGCCTGGTTCTAGATGGGAGAATGCAGGAGCCACTTGGCACTGTCAAAGCAGCCAAACTTGGGACTGGTGCCAGCTTGGGCCAGGGAACCATCCTGCGTGCCGTGGAATTTCCGAAGGCATCCGGCCACTCCTGGCCACATGCCCCAAACACAAACCCCGGCCTTTTACCCAGGCATACAAAACTCACCTGCCCCGGTACTGGGTGGCAGATTGCAGGAGTCACTCTTAACTGTCTAACCAGCTCGATTTGCAAATAGTGCCAGCTTCACTCTGGAAGGAACTTGGGCCAGTGAGTTTTGTTTCCCAGGGAAAAGGGCCGAGGTTGGTGTTTGGGGGCGTTTGGCCCGGCGCGGCCTGCTGCCTGCTGAAATTCCGCTTTGTGAAATATGTCTCCCAGACCCAAGTTACCACCACTGCCACGTCAGGCTGCTTTGACAGTGCCAGGTGTCTCATGCAATCTGCCATTAGGAACCTGGTCTAGTTAGTTTTGTTTTCAGGGAAAAGGGCCAGCACTGTTGTTCAGGGGCCTGTGGCCCAGAGCGGCTGGCTGCACGCTGAAAATTGTGCATTGCGCCGGATATCTCCCAGACGCAAGGTGCCGCCGCTGCAAAGTCACGCTGCTTTGTGAGTCTTATGTGCCTGCTGCGAACCTTCTCCAGCTGTCCCTCTCTGTTAAGGCTTTTTATTGAGGGAAGTATTTCACTTTTTAAATTGCTGGAGGAATTTAAATTGAGGATAAGCCTTCTTTCCACCATATTTTTGGGGAATAAATTAAGGGGCAGAACTAGTTTATTTGCCATTTTATCAGTTTCAGTGGAGCAAAGTGCCCTGGTTTCTCATTTTTACAGGTTCACTTGAAAGAATCTCTGTCTTTTTCAGCATTTTAAGGACTTAAATATTCATTTCTGGGCACTTCTTTCTGTGCCTTTGGACCAGCTATCTCAGAGAAGGGTGAGCCTGGCATGTACTTAACCCTTACACTGCCAGGAGTTTTTTTTTTTTTTTCTTATTTTTGCTTATAATGTAGATAGACCTATTTAGGAGTCCCAAGGAGACTTAGGCTATTTACATCGTTAGTATTCTCCTCCACCCTACTTAGTCACACACAATGTACTACTTAGAATTCACCAAGGAAAAATTAGGTAAGTTAACAGCAAATTACCAAATTTATCTAGCTATGCTACCTAAACAGACAGTATTATGTCTTACCCGTTTTCTATTCTTCTGCTCCAAGTAGTTGCTGCAAAAAAGAAAGCACAGTTATTTTTCTGAAGAGCTTTCTTCTATAACAAGCCCTTTACTCCCCTTGAATTCAAGTCAGAGGAGCCAAACAGCTGCAGCTGCTCTGAGGGCTTTTATATCCGGTGGGATTTGCCCCCTCCCTTTTCCCCCGGCATCATGGGAACGAGAGGCGGGCACAATCAGGGGTATATTAACCCCAGCCTCTGGTGAGGGGCTTCATTCCCTCTCTGGGATGTGCTGGGATAAGAGCTCTCCTCTCATTTCAGTGAAGAGGCTCTTTCAGCTTATCTCAGCTTGTTTTCAGCAGGTGTTTCTGGGCATCTAAAGCAACAGAGGCTTTGAAGATACTGTGAAGGAAATAGCACAGAATACAGGGAGTATTTAAGTTGACAGTTTTGGGTTTTGTGTTTAGGGGTAGTAAAGCGCATTTGTAATTTCTGATTTTGTTCTTATTTTGCTTTGTAATTTTTTTAGGAGGAGCACAGCTTCCAGAGACTCCGGGTTGTGTCAAGTACAAAACTTTTTTCAGCAGATTCATCATGTCACAAGAGGGATCTTCCCAGTGTCAAAGATGATGTATGAGACTGAGGCTTCAGGTGAGTTGAGGATTGTGATTAGGAGCGAGAGGGTGAGCAGGTATCCAGTTAGGAGTTTATTGTGGGGGGCAGGGGGTTTGCAGGCAGCAGGGTGAGAAAGGGTGTTTATTTGAGGCCCCCCCCCACGAGGCTTTTCAGAACTTTAGCAGAGGCATTCCCATCTCTCACAGCACACAAGGTCATCCACTGCACTCACAGGAATGCCATTTAACTTTGTCTTTCTCTAACCCAGGTGCCAGTCCTAATAAAGGCCACAGCCTTGGAATCAGGATGAAGCTGGAGCCTGAAGGAGCCAGGCACACTCAGGAGAGGGCAACTAGCTGGCTTGCTGGGATTTGGCCCACAAAACTCTGTACTCATACTTTGGTTTTGATTTTCTTTATTGTAGCTGACCGAGAGGCTAACAGGCGATCACGGGCCCCTCCGAGGCAGGCTCCTTTCAGATGCAACGTGGATTCACATCATCAATCATCCAAAAGATAAGTCGGGAGCCACGGCCCGGAGACGAGACGATGGGAGAGCAGCAGGTTGGGAGTTCCTGGGACAGATTTAAAAATTAGCAGAAGGAAAAGCAATCTTCTCTAAGGGGCCCCTTAGAACAGCTAAAGGGAGAGGCTCTACTTTTGATGGCAGCTTTCAGGCAGGCAGCGCAGAACAGTTCCGGTCCACGTCGTGTTGTCCAGTGTACCGTGTTACCTAGTGTGTCTTTGGGGTCCCTTTTGCCTTTTCCCCTCGAGGCCCTCACCACAAGTATAACATGTCATGTTTAATGTCCCCCCTTTTGTCACGTTCTGTGTCACGGGTGTCTGCACACATTTGTGCCAGAGCCGCTCTGCCCTGCCGCATAGCCTGCTGCAATAGGACAGGTCCCGGGGACTCGCAGTTTGTGGGGCATTGCCAGACTCTAGATGATATTCCTAGATAGACACAAGATATTTGTGGAGTTATCTTGCAGCCCTTTGACTCTTGTCCTCACTCTCTTTCAGATGCAGAGGATAAAATCCAGGGCAAAATCCCTCCACCCATCCGGGTGAGGAGGTTCCCCATAGCAGGTCAGTCACTGTTTGTCTCTGCAGGGGGCGTGTAAAAGAGTGACTCTTTTACAGCACTGTTTTTTTTCTTTTTAGAAAGTGAAGCTGGATATCAGCGTCAAGGTGAGGTGGGCAAGGTGAGCATTGAGTAGCATACAGAAGCAATTGTTATTGCTCAGCCCTCACTTTCTGGCACAACTCTAAGCATCCATTTCTGCGCTGCAGGCAATCCACTCGGAGTACACCAAGCCCCAGTGCGGCCCCAGGAGCCGGGCATTCTAAAGAGAACGGTGAGTAGCAGAACTGCTGGGTTTTGGCCAGTGTGCTGCGGAGATCACGCATTGATACTTGGTTTTCTTTAATGTAGCAGATGAAGAAACAACAGGAAGTTGCTGAACAGCAGCGCCAGCAGGAACTTCCCAAATATCGAGGCCACCTTCTTTTGTACATGACACGGAGGCGCATCCCCAGATGTCCGAGAGATAAGTAGAGGGCTACAACCCACAGAGGTGGGATGAAAGCAGGGTGCAGGATAGGGAACCAGCGGGAGGGGTTTTTGTGTCCCCTTTGGAGGTGGGGGGGTGTCCATGAAGTGGCCCCTTAGGCCCTATAAAAGGAAAGCCTAACTTTTGATGACAGAACTGAGGTGAGCACGGCAGAGCAGTCCCGGTGTGTATCGTGTCATTTGTCTGTCGTGCGTTCTGTGTGTTTGGATTTGTCATGTCCTTTACCTTAGGCCTTTGAGGGGCCTGTCAGGAAACCCTGGCATCATTGTTAGCATCTGTGATCTCTGCATTCCTTGTCCTGGCACCAATGCCATGGAAGTTTTGACTCAGGAGCTCAGACAGGCATCAGACTCTCTTCTCTCTTTCAAGCATCCGGTCAGATATCTTGTCAGGTCTTGTTCTGAGCTGTACGGACAGCTATACCCTGCCAGGATCCATTACGGCAGATTAGGACTTGTAAGAATGTGAGGAGAGGTAAAGGATTCTGACCATAGGATTCTCGGGCAATCATCTTTGCAGTTCTTGGAATAAATCATTCAGTTAGCATCCTCTTCCTCCAGGTGTCTCTGAGCTTCATCAGCTCAGCATTAGTTTTACCTCAGTCATCTCCTTTTGCATTCTCTCAGTCCTCGCAGCCATTTTCCCCGCTAAGAGATTTCTCTCCGTGTCTCGTGCCCTTTGTCTGTCCCGTCCTGTCTGTCCTGTGTCACGGGTGTCAGCACACATTTGTGCCGGAGCTGCCCTGCCCTGCCGCATAGCCCGGTGCAATAGGAGAAGTCCCGGGGACTTGGAATTTCTAATGTGGGGTGTAGCTGGACTCTAGATGGGATTTGTAGACAGACACAAGATATCTGGAGCTCTTAAGTTATCTTGCAACAGTTTGACTCTTGTCCTAACTCTTTTTTCAGTTTCGGATGGATTAAATCCGTGCCAGAGGGTCCCATCCCGGGTGAGGGGTTTCCCCCGAGCAGGTGAGGCACCATTTCTCTCTGCAGCAGAACTGTATGTGGTGACTCTGTTACAGCTCTGTTCTTTGTGTTTCATTTTAGGAAGTAAGTCTGGATACCAGCAGTCAAGGTGAGCAGTGCAGAGAAGTAGTTATTGCTCAGCTCTCAACTTCTGGTGCAGCTCTAAGCTTCCATTCTCGTTTGTGCACTTTAGGCAATCCACTCGGAGCATGCCAAGCCCCCGTCACCACCCGGCCGATGCGGCGGGTTTCCTGCACACGTGAGGCCTGTGGATGCATTACAGGAGCTGGTGATGAAGCCCTGAGCTTTTCTATTTATAGGCGCCATCCAGGTGGCCTTCAGCAGCTGCCAAGGGGTTGCGGTGAGTCGGGGAAGCAGGGATGTGGAGCGAGGGTCCACTCAGGTTTCAGCCATGCCAAATCACCTCCTCTCCTCTTACCCCAGGCACCCCCTGTGACGACGGCCTCGGTCTCCAAGCGTGCCCGAAGCGTGCGGCCCGAGCAGCCGAGCATTCCTAGGAGCATGGTGAGCAGCCCACTTGTGGGGTTTTGGCCGATGGGCTGCCAAGATCAGGCATCGATGTTTGGTTTTCTTTAATCTAGGAGTCTAAGAGACACCAGCCCGGTGACAGCAGGACCTTCCCAGGTGACGAGGCGGCCTTCCTTCGCACCTGAAAGAAGCATCCCTGGATGTCTGAGAGATAAGTATATGGCTACAACCCGCAGAGGGGATGAAAGCAGGGTGCTGGTTTGGGAATTACTGGGAGGGGTTTTTGAGTCCGCTTTGGAGGTGGGGGTGTTCATGAAGTGGCTCCCTAGGCCCCATAAAAGCAAAGTCTCACTTTTGATCACAGGGCTGAGGTGTGCAGGGCAGAGCAGTCCCGGTGTGTATTGTGTCACTTGTCTTTTGTGTATTATGTGTTGTTTGCATAACTCATGTCTTTCATCTTAGCCCTTTGAGGGGCCTGTCTAAAACCTTGGCACCAGTCTTAGCATCCGTGATCTCCACGTTCTTTGCCCTGGCCCTCGTGCCGTGGAACTTTTGACTCAGGAGCTCAGACAGGTATCAGAATTGCATCACTTTTTAGAAGCATCCAGTCAGATGTCTTTTCAGGTCTTGTTCTGAGCTGTATGGACAGCTGCATCCTGCAAGTTTCTATTATGGCAGATTAGGATTTGTAAGAATGTGAGGACAGGTAGAGGATTCTCGGGCATCCATCTTTGCAGTTCTTGGAATAAATCCTTCAGTTAGCATCTTCTTTCTCCAGGTTTCTCTGAGACTCATCAGCTCATCATCAGTTTTACCTCGGTCATCTCCTTTTGCATTCCCTCAGTCCTTGCAGTCATCCTTCTTGCCTAGAGATTTCTGTCTGTGTCTTGTGCTCATTGTTTGTCATGTCCTGTCCATTCTGTGTCACTGGTGTCTGCACATATTTGTGCCGGAGCTGCTCTGCCCCGCCACATAGCCCGGTGTAATAGGACAAGCCCTGGGGAGTTGAAAATTGTAATGTGGGCTGTACTTGGGCTCTAGATGCTATTCCTAGGTTGACAGAAGGTGTTTGCAGCTTTTGAGTTATCCTGCAGGTATTTGACATACGTTCTAACTTTCCTTCAGGTGCAGATGCATTGCATCCATGGCAGAGCACCCCATCCCGGTTGAGGGGGCTCCCACAAGCAGGTCAGTCACCATTTGTTTGTGCAGGGGGAGTGTCAAGTGCGACCCTGTTACAGCGCTGTTCTTTGTCCTTTTTTTTTTAGGAAGTATAGCTGGATCTCAGCAGTCAAGTTCAAGAAGGCCAGGTGAGCAGTGACCAGTAGCCTTTCTTTTTGCTGAGGTCTCAGTTTCTGGGGCAAGTCTAAGTCTCCATTCTCGTTTTTGTGCCTTAGGCAATCCACTCGGCCCACATCAAGCTCCCATCCCCAACCGGCCGATGGATTTTCCGCCCTTGTGAGCCCTGCCTTCCGAGTAGCTGTCAGGAAGCACCGAGGAGTTGCGGTGAGTCGGGGAAGCAGGGAGGAGGTGCGAGGGTCCGCTCAGGTTTCAGCAACGCCACATCACCTCCTTTCCTGTTAACCCAGGCGTACCCGGTGACGACGGCGTCGACCTCCAAGGGCGGCCGCAGCGCGGGACCCGAGGAGTTGGGCCTTCTTAGGAGAAATGTGAGTGGCAGACTCGTGGGGTTTTGGCCGATGTGGTGCCAAGATCAGGCATTGATGTTTGGTTTTCTTTAATCTAGCAGTCTAAGAGACACCAGCCTGGTGACAGCAGGACCTTCCCAGGTGACGAGGCGACGTTCCTTTGCACCTGACACGGACCAGCATCTCCAGATGTCTGAGAGATAAGTCGAGGGCTACTACCCGCAGAGGGGAGTAAAGTGGGGTGCTGGGTTGGGACTCCTGGGGTGGGGAGTGGGGGTTTGAATTGGCTTTGTAGATGAGGGTAGCCAAGAAGTGGGCCCTTAGGCCCTATAAAAGCAAAGTCTCACTTTTGATCACAGGGCTGAGGTGCGCAGGGCAGAGCAGTCCCGGTGTGTATTGTGTCACTTGTCTTTTGTGTATTATGTGTTGATTGGATAACTCAGGTCTTTCATCTTAGCCCTTTGAGGGGCCTGTCAGAAACCTTGGCACCAGTCTTAGCATCCGTGATCTCCACGTTCTTTGCCCTGGCCCTCGTGCCGTGGAACTTTTGACTCAGGAGCTCAGACAGGTATCAGAATTGCATCTCTTTTTAGAAGCATCCAGTCAGATGTCTTTTCAGGTCTTGTTCTGAGCTGTATGGACAGCTGCATCCTGCAAGGTTCTATTATGGCAGATTAGGATTTGTAAGAATGTGAGGACAGGCACAGGATTCAGACCATAGGGCCCCTGCGCATTTGTCTTTGCAGTTCTTGGAATAAATCATTGAGTTAGCATCTTCTTTCTCCAGGGTTCTCTGAGCCTCATCAGCTCATCATCAGTCTTACCTCGGTCATCTCCTTTTGCATTCTCTGTCCTCGCAGTCATCCTTCTTCCTTAAAGATTTCTGTCTGTGTCTTGTGCTCATTGTTTGTCATGTCCCGTCTGTTCCGTGTCACGGGTGTCTGCACATATTTGTGCCGGAGCTGCTCTGCCCCGCCGCATAACCCGGTGTAATAGGACAAGCCCTGGGGAGTTGAAAATTGTAATGTGGGCTGTACTTGGGCTCTAGATGCTATTCCTAGGTTGACAGAAGGTGTTTGCAGCTTTTGAGTTATCCTGCAGGTATTTGACATACGTTCTAACTTTCTTTCAGGTGCAGATGCATTACATCTGTGGCAGAGGCTTACGGTTAGGAGGTGCTGGGCCTTCTTAGGAGAACGGTGAGTAGCAAACTTGTGGGGTTTTGGCCGATGTGGTCCCAAGATCAGGCATTGATGTTTGGTTTCCTTTAATCTAGCTGCCTAAGAGACAACAGCCCGGTGACAGCAGGAACTTCTCAGCCGGCGAGGCGGCCTTCCTTCGCACCTGACATGGACCAGCATCTCCAGATGTCTGAAAGATAAGTCGAGGGCTACGACCCACAGAGGGGATGAAAGTGGGGTGCTGGGTCGGGACTCCTGACGTGGGGAGAGGGGGTTTGAATTGGCTGTGGAGACGAGGGTAGCCAAGAAGTGGGCCCTTAGGCCCCATAAAAGGAAAGTCTCACTTTGGATCACAGTGCTGAGGTGAGCAGGGCAGAGCAGTCCCGGTGTGTATCGTGTCACTTGTCTTTTGTGTATTATATGTTGTTTGGATATCTCATGTCTTTCATCTTAGCCCTTTGCGGGGCCTGTCAGAAACCTTGGCACCAGTCTTAGCATCCGTGCTCTCAGATTTCCTTGCCCTCGCACCCTTGCCATAGAACATTTGACTCAGGAGCTCAGACAGGCATCAGAATTGAATCTCTTTTTAGAAGCACCCAGTCAAATGTCTTTTCAGGTCTTGTTGTGAGCTGTATGGACAGCTATGCCCTGCCAGGATCCATTATGGCAGATTAGGCCTTGTAAGAATGTGAGGAGAGGTAGAGGATTCTGACCATAGGATTCTCGGGCCTGCATCTTTGCAGTTCTTGGAATAAATCATTTAGTTAGCATCTTCTTTCTCCAGGGTTCTCTGAGCTCACCATCAGTTTTACCTCGGTCATCTCCTTTTGCATTCTCTCAGTCCTCGCAGCCATTTTCCTTGCCAAGAGATTTCTGTTCCTGTTGCGTCCCCGTTGTCTGTCCCGTCCTGTCTTGTGTCACGGGTGTCAGCACACATTTGTGCCGGAGCTGCTCCGCCCTGCCGCATAGCCCGGTGCAGCAGGAGAAGTCCCAGGGGCTTGGAGTTTGTAATGTGGGGTGTAGCTGGACTCTAGATAGGGTTTGTAGACGGACACAAGAGGTCTGGAGCTCTGAAGTTATCCTGCAGCCCTTTGACTTTCATCCTCACTTTGTTTCAGATGCAGAAGGATAAAACCCAGGGCAGAGCACCCCATCCCAGGTGAGTGGATTCCCCTGAGCTGGTCAGTCCCTGTTTGTCTCTGTAGAGGAAGCATAAATGGTGGCTGTTACAGCACTGTTCTTTTTTCTCTCTTTTTAGGAAGTCAAGGCCGAGAGCAGCAGTCAAGGCCGAGCGGGCAAGGTGAGCATTGAGTAGCTTACAGAAGCAGTTGTTATTGCTGAAGTCTCAGTTGCCGGTGCCGCTCTAAGATCTCCTCTTGTTTGTATTTTTTTTTTTATTTTAGGTGGTCCACTTGCAGTCTATCGTAGCCGGGTGTGCCCATGCCAGGTGGGTGCAAGCTTAAGGTATTGGTGTGGCATACTTGTCAGGTTAGGGAGGTTGTGTTTTCACATATCTCAGCATGCTTTTCTGCTTTGTGTCTTTGCAGGTGCTGTCGCTGCCCTAGGCACGCCAAGGAACAGAAGAGGGCAGGTGAGTCGGCGTTTAGGCAGGCCGACTCATAGGCGAACGTTATGCAGCAGCATGCTAACTGTGTACCTTTTCTTTTTGCAGGTAACTTCTGGGCACCCTCTGGAGTCAAATCAAGATTTGAGGTGAGCCGGGCCAGTGGTGTGGAGGACTCCCGGGGGTTACTGTTTTTGAGGGCAATAGTCACACTTTCTGTTTTGTCTTAGGTACCCTGAGGAGCCTTGTAGCCAGTGCTTGGAAATGGCAGCACCGAAGCACACGAGGAGAACATCTTAACGTCCACGTCCGACCGAGGATGGATTTTGTCAGCTCCTCTTCCAAAAGCTAAGTGTCGGGGCCAGTGGTCGGGAGAAGGGGAAAAACCTTTACTATCACAGGGGGCAATTTCATGTCAGCTTAGCGGAGAGGTCTGTAGCAGGACAGGCTCTCTGGAAGTAAAGGGACAGGGTTTCTCCTCAGCCTCACCAGAGCCTTTGCCGGGCAGGGCAGCTCCGACCCCTCTCAGCATTCTCACGGACTTTGCGTCGTCAGCCTTCTTCGACTCGACATCGTCACGGATCCTTCGCCCGAGGAGCTCGCCTTCAGGTCCGGAGCTATAGCCACGGTCACCCGGCATGGCAGTCCGCTTCTTTCTCTAGGCTTACCGAGCCCTTCAATCATCCTCTTAACTGCTTTGGCAGTAACTTCTTTTAATGAGTTACATTTCATCATCACATGCCATTGTCATAGGGCTTTCTTTGGCATCATCAGACTCTGGCTCATCTTGTGCTGGGAATCTTGGATCCATAAGTTGAAAGTGCTAGGCAGTTTACACTCGTCTCTGTGTTATGCTGTCCGTGTCTATGTTGTGTCATCTGTGTCTGTGTTATGTAGTCTGTGTCTGTTGTCTTCTGCGTCATAGTCCTTTGTTACATGTTGACGCTTTACAGGCGCTATTCTGTGCCACATAGGCTGTATTTTACTCGCGTTCCTTCCCGGATCTAGCTTATTCCGGCATCTTTACATTTTTACTCTTTGAGACGGGAAGGATTACACAAGACGTTCTCATCCATCTTCCTTCTCACTACCAGCTTCGGTAGTGCCTTTTTTTCCACACCATTCTCTCGGACCTCTAGAGGGAGCGTCTTACACCCTCCTCACGTGACTGCAATAGTTCTATAGGTTCCATCTTCTCAAAGGGTATAGGGCTCAAGAATTAATCTTCCAGAGAGTTATCTCAAGTCCTGGCTTATATTGTATGTACCTATGTTGGCTTATATTGTATGTACCTATATTGTGTGTACCTATGTTGGCTTATATTGTATGTACCTATATTGGCTTATGCTGTGTGCACTTACTTTGTATGTACCTATATTGGCTTATATTGTATCTACTTAGATTGTGTGTACCTATGTTGGCTGATATTGTATGTACCTATATTGGCTTATGCTGTGTGCACTTACTTTGTATGTACCTATATTGGCTTATATTGTATGTACTTAGATTGTGTGTACCTATGTTGGCTTATGCTGTGTGCACTTACACTGTATGGTACCGATATTGGCTTATATTGTGTGTACCTATGTTGGCTTCTACTGTATGTACTTATACTTTTTGTAAGTGCGTCGCCTTATACTGTGTGTACTTACATTGTACCACTTTTGATTGGAGCTGCCCTGCCCTGGCATGTAGTTACAGTTAGGCAGAACAGTTATAAAAACTTTACCGTTCATCTGTCTTTTATGGGATTTTGGGTAGAAAACTTATCGGTCCAGAGCGGGGACAAGTCCTAGCTGTCAGATAGTTGACCACTTGTTGTTGTCTCACAGGTCCCCGAGGCTACCGATTTCCCCAGAATCTGCCATTCGACGCCAAGGAGCGGCAGCCAGAAGATGCGTCGAAGCACATTCTTCAACGTCTCAAAGAAGGGCCGCCGTGAATGTGTAAGCAGGACGAGTGTTTGAGCACGTGTGAGAGCACGTGACTGTGTCTGTTTTCGTCAGGCGGGAGGATTTTTTGGAGGCTCCCGGGAACCACGTTCCCGAGGAGCGGGGTGAATGCGTGCCGGGGGTTAGCAGAGCGGTTGAGGTGTGAGCCGGTGTGGGTTTGTGTGTAATCTGAAAGAAGTGTGTGTGTGGGGGTTGAAGGGTTGTAACCTTGTATGACTTTTGCTTTTCAGGTTTTTCAATTAATTTTTAAATTTAGAATAAAAAATCCCCAGCCGGGGGGTTTTTTTTTTTTTCCCCCCGGCTGGGTTTTTTTTTCCTCGGTCCCGGTCGGTCTGCGAGGCGACGTTCATCGCCAAAGTTTGGGCGCGGACCGTCCAGGGACCGGGGTTTTCGTCAGGCAGGAGGATTTTTTTGGAGGCTCCCGGGAACTACGTTCCCCAGGAGCGGTGTGAATGCATGCCGGGGGTTAGCAGAGCGGTTGAGGTGTGAGCCGTGTGGGTTTGTGTGTAATCTGAAAGAAGTGTGTGTGTGTGTGGGTTGAAGGGTTGTAACCTTGTATGACTTTTGCTTTTCAGGTTTTCAATTAATTTTTAAATTTAGAATAAAAAATCCCCAGCCGGGGGGTTTTTTTTTTTTTCCCCCCGGCTGGGTTTTTTTTTCCTCGGTCCCGGTCGGTCTGCGAGGCGACGTTCATCGCCAAAGTTTGGGCGCGGACCGTCCAGGGACCGGGGTTTTCGTCAGGCAGGAGGATTTTTTGGAGGCTCCCGGGAACCACGTTCCCGAGGACCAATGATTGCTGGGGTGTAATTTAGCAGTTGTGATGAGAGAGAGATGGTGAGTTTGTAAGCTGAAGGGGGTGTTAATGGTAGATGAGTGTTGTTTTCTGTGCGCTTTTGTTGTTTTGGGTTTCCTGTAACAATATATCAACATGTAATGCAAATAGAAAAAGGTTGTCACTGTGTGTTAAATGTGTGTTAAATGTGTGTTAAATGTGTGTTAAATGTGTGTTAAATGTGTGTTAAATGTGTGTTAAATGTGTGTTAAATGTGTGTTAAATGTGTGTTAAATGTGTGTTAAATGTGTGTTAAATGTGTGTTAAATGTGTGTTAAATGTGTGTTAAATGTGTGTTAAATGTGTGTTAAATGTGTTTTGCATCAACTGCTGCACTTCCCTGTATTGCTCTGTATGTAAATTAGACTTTTACCAGCGTGTCTATGGATTGTATCTGCACTTGCATTTGTATACACTGTTTCCATGTATTTTGCTGATGTGTAAATAAAAACATTGATTTAATAAAGTTTAATCACCCCTAATAAAGATACCCCCTGCCCTTCCCTACCCCCACCATGGCTCCTGTCTTTTTTTGGTGTGGATTTGTCATTTCTTTCCACTTCATTTCTTCCTTTTGCTCCTCACTTTACTTTTCTATTTCTAACTTAACTTCCATGTCTCTCTAACCCTTTGTTTCTGTTTCTCACTCTTTCTGGCACTGTGTCTCTGCTTCTTTTTGTTTGTCCATTTCACTATTTGTCTATACCTTGCACCTTATTTCTTGTTCTTTAAACTGTCACCCTCACTCTTCTCGCTTCTTTTTCTTTCTCTGTTCTCTTTTTCCTTGGTTTGTCTTCTTTGCTCTTAGTTTTTTCCTTTTTCACTCTATCCTAGGTTTTCATTTTCCCTCCAATCCTAACCACCTTCATTTCCCTCTAACTCCTGTCCTCCTGCAGTTTTCCCACCCTTCTTTTCTTCCCTCTCTGCTGTCTTTTCTCTCTGTCTCCTCTTCTGTCTGTGTCTCTCTCTGTCTCCTTGTCCCTTTCATCATCTTCTCTGTCTCCTCATCTCTCTCTCTGTCTTTTCTGTCTTTCTCTGTCTCTCTCTCTCTTTTCTCTCTCTTTCTCTGTCTCTCTTTTCTCTCTTTCTCTCTCTTTCTCTCTCTCTTTTCTCTTGTTCCCTCTCTGTCTCTCTTTTTCTCTCTCTCTCCTCTCTTTTTCTCTCTCTCTCCTCCTCTTTCTCTTTCTCTCTCTCTTTCTCTTTCTCTTTTTCTCTTTCTTCTCTTTCTCTCTCTCTTTTTCTCTTTCTCTCTCTCTTTTTCTCTCTCTTTCTCTTTCTCTTTTTCTCTTTCCTCTCTCTTCTCTCTCTCTTCTCCTCTCTTTTCTCTTTTCCCTCTCTTCTCTCTCTCTTTTTCTCTTCTCTCTCTCTTTTTCTCTCTTTCTCTCTCTCTTTTCCCTTCTCTCTTCCCTCTCTCTCCCTTTTCCCTCTCTTTCTCGTCTCTTTCTCTTTCTCTCTCTCTTTCTTCCCTCTTTCTCTCTCTCTCTCTTCTCTTTCTCTCCTCTCTTTCTCTTTCTCTTTTTCCTCTCTCCTCTCTTTTTCTCTTTCTCTCTCTCTTTTTCTCCCTTCTCTCTCCTTTTTCTCTCTTCTCTCTCTCTTTTCTTCCCTTTTCTCTTCCTCTCTCCTCTTTTTCTCTTTCTCTTTCTCTCTCCTCTTTTTCTCTCTCTTTCTCTTTCCTCTCTCTCTCTTTCTCTTTCTCTTTTCTTCTCTTTCTCTCTCTCTTTTTCTTTTTCTCTTTCTTCTTTCTCTCTCTCTCTTTCTCTTTCTCTTTTTCTCTTTCTCTCTCTTTCTCTCTCTCTTTCTCTCTTTCTTCTCTTTCTCTCTCTCTTTTTTCCTCTTTCTCTCTCTCTTTTTCTTCCCCCCCTCTTTCTCTCTCTCTTTTCTCTTTCTCTCTCTCTCTCTCTCTTTCTCTCTCTCTTCTCTTCTCTTTCTCTTTTTCTCTTTCTCGTCTCTCTTTTTCTCTTTCTCTCTCTCTTTTTCTCTTTTCTCTCTCTATTTTTCTCTTTCTCCTCTTTTTCTCTTCTCTCTTTCTCTTTCTTTTCTCTTTCTCTCTTTCTCTCTCTTTCTCTCTCTTTTTCTCTTTCTCTCTCTCTTTTCTCTCTTTCTTTCTCTTCTAACTTTGTCTTCCTTTCTAGCTTTAGATTTTTTAAAAGCAGCAGCAGAAACTTCCAGGCTCCCTGGGAATAAATGAAAAAATAAAAAATTTAAAAATACAAAACAAACCATTTACTCCCCGGGAGCCTGGAATTTTCTACTGCTGCACCAGACATATAGTTTTTATTCTTTTTATATATACCCTATATAGGGACCACACCCCCTAATCAGTACCACCCCCAGCTGCCAGCAATCAGTAGCCCCCCGCCCCCCCTACACACACCCCTCCCCCAGACACCGCCCCCCCTACACACACCCCTCCCCTGCAGCCCTCCCACCCCAGATGCATCGCCCACCAAGCAGCGCACCATCCCCTGCCACACACTGCAAGCACAGCACCCCCTACCACCACGGCAGTGCAGCTATAGCACCACCTGCCGCCCCGCACCCCGGTACTGCAGGTCCAGCGCCCCCTGCCGTCTGCCGCGGCAAATTGCATGCACAGCGCGCCCCCCCCCGGCGGCCGCCATTTTGTACAGCATTACATCACCGCCCCGTACCACGTGACCCCCAGCGGCCGCCATTTTGTAGGGGGACCGAACCCGGAACACCCCACCCCGCGCTCCACGGACCCCTCCCGCGTCGCCGCCGGCCAGACCCGAACCGGAATGCCATTCCGGTCAGGGGGGACCCGCGGGAAGCGCGCAAAACCCGCTAGAAACCGAGAAAAAAGACCCGGTCCCGAAAGCCGCCATTTTGTGCCCCGTACCACGTGACCGCCCCCGGCGGCCGCCATTTGCCTCTCACCCGCGCACGCGCGATGATGTAATGCCGTACAAAATGGCCGCCGCCAGGCGGCCATTTTGTTTCGCACCGCGCATGCGCGGCACCGCGCCGCCATGTTGTACGGCACCCACGTGACTGCCTGGCGGCGGCCATCTTTGCCGGAACTACGTCACCCCGGCCCGCCATCTTGTTCCGCGCCACGTGACCGCGTGGCGGCGGCCATTTTGTACGGCACCACAGGGGCGGCCATATTTGCCGGAAATACGTCACCCGCCGCCATTTTGTCCCCGTCCCCACAGAGCGGCCCGCCATTTTCTAGTGGGATCGAAGCAGCAACACCAGATCCCGACCCAAACCCTAACTCCGGGCTCCACAGACGCCCCCCCCGCACCACCGCCGGCCCCAGACGAAACCGGAACGGCACCCCGGACAAGGAGGAGCCGGAGGAAGCCCCCAAAACCCCGCCAGAAACCGAGAAAAAAACCCAGTCTCCGAAAGTCGCCATTTTGTCCTCCACCACCCGACCGGTGAGCACCACCACCTTGCCGGGGGGCAGGGTCGGGGGCGGCTCGGGGTGAGGGGGTGAGGGAGAGCATGAGGGTGAGGGCAAAAGTGACGGGGCAGAGTCAGGGGGGGCAAGCCCCGCCCCCCGGCGGAGCCGGGGGGGCAGGCTCCGCCCCTAACCCCAACCCCGCCCCCCGGCGGAGCCGGGGGGCGTGGTTAGGGTTAGGGGGCGGAGCCGGGGGGCGGGGTTAGGGGGATCGAAGCAGCAACCCCCAATCCCTACCCTAACCCTAACTCCGGGGGGTTGCATCTAGGGGGTTGGAGCCAGCAACACCTGATCCCTACCCTAACCTAACCCCGCCCCCCGGCGTAGCCGGGGGGCAGGTCTAGGGTTGGGGGGTGTAGCCAGGAGGCAGGTCTAGGGTTGGGGGCGGAGCCTGCCCCCCGGCATAGCCAGGGGGCAGGCCCCGCCCCCAACCCTAGACGCAGCCAGGAGGCAGGTTAGGGCTGGGGATGGAGTCTGCCCCCCGGCGTAGCCGGGGGGCAGGCTCCATCCCCAACCCTACACCCGCCCCCAACCCTAGACACAGCAAGGAGGTGGGTCTAGGGTTAGGGCCGGATCCTGCCCCCCGGCGTAGCCGGGGGGCAGGCCCCAGCCCCAACCCTAGACGCAGCCAGGAGGAGGGTTAGGGTTGGGGACAGAGCCTGCCCCCCCGGCGTAGCCGGGGGGGCAGGCTCTGTCCCCAACCCTAGACCCACTCCCAACCCTAGACCCGCCCCTAACCCTAGACCCCGCTCCCAACCCTAGACCAGCCCCTAACCCTAGACCCGCCCCCAACCCTAGACCCGCCCCTAACCCTAGACCCACCCCCAACCCTAGACCCGCCCCCAACCCTAGACCCGCCCCTAACCCTAGCCCCGCCCCCGGCTCCGCCCCTAACCCTAGCCCCGCCCCGCGGCTCCGCCCCCTAACCCTAGCTCCGCCCCCCGGCAGAGCCGGGGGGCGGAGCTAGGGTTAGGGGGCGGAGCTGGGGTTAGGGTTAGGGGCGGAGCTAGGGTTAGGGGGCGGAGATAGGGTTAGGGTTAGGGGGCGGGGTTAGGGTTAGGGGGCGGGGTTAGGGTTAGGGGGCGGGGTTAGGGTTAGGGGGCGGGGTTAGGGTTAGGGTTAGGGTTAGGGTTAGGGGGCGGGGTTAGGGTTAGGGGTTAGGGGTTAGGGGTTAGGGGTTAGGGTTAGGGTTAGGGTTAGGGTAGGTTAGGGTTAGGGTTAGGGTTAGGGTTAGGGTTAGGGTTAGGGTTAGGGTTAGGGTAGGTTAGGGGTTAGGGTTAGGGTTAGGGTTAGGGTTAGGGTTAGGGTTAGGGTTAGGTTAGGGTTAGTTAGGGTTAGGGTTAGGGTTAGGGTTAGGGTTAGGGTTAGGGTTAGGGTTAGGGTTAGGGTTAGGGTTAGGGTTAGGGTTAGGGTTAGGGTTAGGGGTTAGGGTTAGGGTTAGGGTTAGGGTTAGGGTTAGGGGTTAGGGTTAGGGTTAGGGTTAGGGTTAGGGTTAGGGTTAGGGTTAGGGTTAGGGTTAGGGTTAGGGTTAGGGTTAGGGTTAGGGTTAGGGTTAGGGTTAGGGTTAGGGTTAGGGTTAGGGTTAGGGTTAGGGTTAGGGTT